>JAJMFV010000297.1:0-93211 GCA_030568425.1 Ambrosiozyma llanquihuensis | reverse complement strand
TTGGAGTATCCAATAATTCTTGAATACCCAATAACACCTGCTTGATAGAAATGGCAGGTCTCCAATCTTGCTCTTCGTTCAAGATACTCAAACATATAGTACCCGATGGATACACGTTCGGATGATAGAAACCAGCTGGAAACTTGATCTTAGGTGGCTTTGCTGGGTATTCCTCTGGAAAGGCTATAGTTAGTGGATATGTAGCATTTTCCCACATTGTTCCCGACTTACCAGGGATACCAGCAGTCCAGTTATGAAGGTCTAATGAGCCATCGCCTGCTTTGCTCGGCTTAGCATAAAACCCAAATGGATGGTCTTTTCTCCATTGTTTTCTAAAGTTATAAAGTCGTAGAAGGATAGTTAGTACACATATTTTTGGTCTTCAGACTAAAACCATTGCCCAGTTCTTATTTTGAGCACGATGTAGTCTAGTGCAATATTAAGAACAGACAGCGGAACATACCTTTCCTGTTGAATTCTCTCAGTACGCAAATCTCTTTCAGGCATCTTGTACAGGGATCAGAGGGGAGGGTGTTTGTGTTTGTGTTTGTGTAGGGCAGAAGTAAGAAAAGTGATCAGGATATACAAACGAAGATGTGACACTCAAATGTTCAAACTCTCATCAAAGCCCTGAAAGGGAAATTTATTTCGACCGAGAACCACCAGAAAAACTGACTCGCCATTCATACAAGACTGATTATTGACCCCCACTTCAAAGTTTGCTAAGGTGTGATCAGATATACAACGTGAGATACTCCAGATACAATGTCCAATATAGATGACGATGAATTCGATGACTTGGATGACTTGCTAGATGATTTCCAAGACGAGATATTGAGCAAACCTCCAGGATCCACAATCGGAAATACCTCCTCCACTAATACGATAAGTAACAAAGAAAACGTCAAAACAGCTGAACAGAAAGCGCAACTGGCAAATGAACCAGAAATAGATGAATCCGAGTTAATAAAAAATCTCCTCTCTGATTTGTCTTCCAATGACCCTGAACTTTCGGCCAATTTGAACTCATTCTTGAAAGATCTTACTAAATCAAACGAAGATATATCAGGAAGCAGTACCGGTGCAACTTCTCAGTCAGCAGAACAAAACGATACAGGGAAACCAGCCAACTTTAAGGACTTGATATCAGATACAGTCAACAGAATCAAAACCTCAGGAGAACAAGTTGATCAATCATTGAAGACTGAAACTCAAGACGATGAATTGCTCTCAACTTTACTGAAATCCTTGGATATTGGTCTAAATGATGTCGGTGGGGAAGGAGGGTCACAAGATTTGAGCAATCTACTTGTTGAAATGTTAGAGAAGTTGGCATCTAAAGATGTGCTACATGAACCATTGAATGATCTATATCTCAAGTTTCCAAGTTGGTTAGCCAACAACAAAAATGATCCAAAAATCGATACTTACACTTCGCAGTACAATGTGATAAAGTCTATTCTGGATAGATTCGATGATGTTAATTACAATGACTCTAATGAAGCAGACAGAGGATTCATAAGTACAAAATTGGAAGAGCTACAGGAACTTGGAATGCCTCCAAAGGAGATCGCAAATGATGATTTGGGATTCTTAAATTTCAAAGACGGCAAGGGAGATTTAGATTTGACAGATGAAGACATCCCTGAAGATATCGGCAAAGAATTGGAGGAGACATGCAAACAAACATAATGATTTATTGCAGTAACATACCGTTATTGATGTTTAATAATTTAATTTAATTTAATTTAATTTACGTATAATTTAATAACGCAAGATAATTTCTAAATTTTAAAGTAAACCTTTACTGTATAAAACTTAGAAATTCTTTAGGAAAACTATTCCAGAGTTACTAAAGGTAAAAAACAAGTTTCAAATCTCTTTCAATTAATCAGACATCCATGGAAGGTCGTGGGCGGTCACCAATATACCAAGTCAGGATTTTTGGGTTCGTCCGTCCTTGTAGGTGTATATCTACCGAGGAAACTGCGAATGTTTAAGGTAACTTTTCATCATATGAATCAAAAGAGATTGAAAGTTGTTTTTTAGTCTTCTGTAATTCTAAAGTAGAATAAACGAAAGAGGAAAAAAAAGAAAAAGCTCAGAATAAAAACACACAAATGGTAGACGATTAATCCTTTAATCAAGTACAAACTAAATTCAAAGATAAAAAAAATATGTTAGTTTATACGATGCACTTCATATTGATATTGTATCTATTTGCAAATGAAAGTCTATTCAATCTTCTGTGTAATTTTATTTGAAAATCAGAAATGTTAAATTACTGGCAAGTAAAGAGCCCCTCAAATCGGTCTCACGAGGAGACCAAAGTGATAGCAGGCCAAGGAAAGATACAAAACTTGCAAAAGTTAAGTATATCCAGGGCCCCAAGACGGTTATATGCCATGTCGTCATAGTCGAATAAGAATGGGAAAGAAGTATACTCAATTTTCATCAGATTATAAAATTGAGAAGAAGAATAGCCATATTTGGAAATTTAGAAGCATTTGGACATACCATTTGTGTTTCTGATATTGAACTGTTTGAACAAGATGTACTGGACACTCTTTGTTACTCTTTCAAAAGAGAACAGAATGAAATATTACAAGTGAACACAAATTTGGTAAAATTTTTTTTTCCCTCTTTTTATATGGCGTTTTCCCACTTCGCAAAAGGGCGTGTGCGGCCCAATGAGGCTGGAGCCGGTAGAAGGGCACCGGGGTGCGTAACCAGAGGGTTTTTTGGGGTTTCCCAGCCAGGGAGAACTCTCGTGAAGTGCTCTATACCACTGATTAGTGAGCTATTCTCCAGAGATGAGTCTGGACCTGTTCATGCCTCATTGGCAACAATTAGATAGAAGAAGAACTTAAACGAAACAAAAAAAGAAAACAACTTACAAATAGTGTTACCCGATATACTCAAAAATAAAAGATGCAACAACTATGCCATATATCAACAAAACCCCTGTAATCAGATCAAATCAAATCAAAACCCATATTTTATATCCCAAGCTCAGTCAGAGTCAATTTCACTTTTGAGAGCAATGTATTCCTTGTAGTCAATTGAATCTTTGATGCCTTGGTATCTAGTCAATTTGATATCGATATCCTTCCATGAAATTCTTGAAAAGCCCGCCTTTCTGACAAGATTCTGAAGAGTCTCATCCTTATCCCACCCTTGTTCGACGGCAACTTCTGGTAAAAATGTGGCCGAACTGGAACCGTTGATGGTTATTCTTATCCCATGCTTACCTAATTCCCAATCAAGTGGATCCTTAGCCTCTTCGAAGTTCTTCAAAAGAGTAACGGAACACGATAAAGACGAAAGCTCTCTCTTGGTGATTGGCTCAAATCTCGAATCTTGGAGGGCTGCAATAAGAGCATACTGTTTGACTCCTGCTGGAAGTTTCAAGTCACTGAAATTTCCAATACAACCTCTTAGTTCTTTATCATCGGCTCCAGTTTCTCCGATGTTCCAAGTGACAAATAAAGGGTACCTTTCAACCGTCTCTTTATCGTTATCATCTATCAGTGCTTTGATTTTCGAAAGGGGAGTGGGCTGAGAATGTTTTAGTTTTGAGTATAGCGTATCAAACGCTAAAAAGGCATATGATTTCACTGAAGTAGCCATTATATATATATTCTGGTGTTTGAAACAATATATATTGTTATGTTGTAGCTGCAAATATACCAATTGCCTTGATGGCACCATCGTAGTACAATGCATCAAAGTCACAGTAGAAGGCATTTGCGGAGAATACAGCCTTTGGCGCAGGCGTCTCCCAATTTCTGTGGCTCAGTTTATCGCCATCTGAGCACTCGGCACGATTTATCTCAGAGTTCCTGTCTTTTTCACTGAGAAGGTTCAGTTTAGGTGATTCAGACATATACACTTCCCCATTACTAGTTCCGTCATCTCCCCACCAATACAGTGATCTGATAGAACCATTGAACATCTGAAACTATGACATCAACTGTTAGCAAAACTATAAAAACAACCCCAACATGTCAATTGCTAACCATCGCCGCAGGTTGTTTCTGGGGTGTTGAACACATCTATTTGAAGCACTTTAAAGATAGATTATTGGACACTAAAGTGGGTTATGCGAATGGTACCACAACAAATCCTGACTACAAGTTAGTTTGTACAGGCTCTACAAACCATGCTGAAGTTTTACAGATCTCACATGAGCCAACAAAGGTCACAACCAAAGAACTACTTGAGTTCTTCTTTTTGATCCATGATCCAACAACTATGAACCAACAGGGACCAGACATGGGAACTCAATACAGATCCGGTATCTTTACTCACGATGAAGAACAAAATAAACTTGCACATCAATTACTTGAAGAGGCGCAAAGTAAATGGTACCCAAAGCATAAAATTGTGACATCAATTGAACCTATCAAATCTTTTTGGGATGCTGAAGAATATCATCAGCACTATTTATTTGTTAATCCTAATGGTTATCAATGTCCTTCTCATTTTATCAGAACAACTCCCAAAAAATAATTTTGACCACGTCCGATCTTTTATGTAATGTTTTGTATTACCTTTGTGTCCTCATTATCTTTGAATATATGTACTTCTAAGCTCAATTAATGATGTTTTGATTCGTTTCCGAAAGGATAAAATATGCTAAAGCCCATGAAGAAATCAGTCAATCTTCAAACGTTTCAAGCACGAGCGATTTGCTAATCGGAAATGTGGTCTCGCTCACACTTGGAAGCGAGATATCGGATAAGTGCCGGAAATGTGACCTTTTAGTGTGGGGGGACAGAAAGTTTATCATTTTTCACTAAATTCCCCGTACTCAATGGTATATATAAAGAAGTCGAATTGCAATACTCTCAGAATCATTTGATCACCATCAGTTCGGGGATTATAATCCACCCAACATCTCCTTTTATTACTTGAAATATGTCTGCAATTCTCAAACAAATTAGAACCAAATCCCCAAAAGATATCGTTATCCTTGCCGCCCAAAGATCTCCGATTACAAGAGCCAAAAAAGGTGGGTTGGCAAAATTATCTCCCGAGGAAATCTTATATCAAACAGTTAAAGGATCTCTTGATAAGCTAAAATTTCCCCTTGAGGAAGTTGATGATGTCTTAGTGGGAACAGTACTACAAACTTTAGGTGGCCAAAAGGCGTCTGCTTTGGCTATCAAAGCAATTGGATTTCAACCTTCAACAACTGTGAATACTGTCAACAGACAATGCTCCTCCTCAATTCAGGCCCTCTCATATGTTGCTAATTCAATTAAGGCAGGCGATTATACTGTTGGTATTGCTTGTGGCGTTGAATCAATGACATCGGATTATTTCCCACATCGTGGTATACCGATTAGAATCAATCAAGAATTGTATGATGCTGCTAACCAAGAAGCCAAGGATGTTTTGATGCCTATGGGAATTACATCCGAGAATGTCATTCAGAAGTATGGCATTTCAAGGCAAGCAATGGATGAATTTGCATTTCAATCACAACAAAAAGCTCACAAAGCAACCGTGGAAGGCTTGTTTAAAGAAGAAATAATTCCTATCAAAACTACCAATGAGTCAGGTGAAGAGGTGCTCATCACTAAAGATGACGGAATCAGAGCAAGTGTCACGTTGGAGAAATTAGCTAGTTTAGCACCTGCTTTTAGTGCAGATGGATCAACTACTGCAGGTAACTCATCTCAAATATCTGATGGTGGATCATTTGCTCTGTTAACTACAAGAGAAAAGGCGGATTCCTTAGGCTTGAAGCCTGTGGGTAGATATATCGGATCGAGCATTGCTGGTGTTGAATCAAAGTTGATGGGTATTGGACCAAGTGTTGCGATTCCAACATTATTGAAGAGATTTGGTCTTGAGGTGAGCGATATCGATAAGTTTGAGCTTAATGAAGCTTTTGCATCTCAGTCACTATACGTGATTCAGGCTTTAGGCTTAGAGCAAGCTATGGCAGATGGGAAGATCAATCCAAAAGGAGGTGCTATTGCTCTGGGCCATCCATTGGGGGCCACTGGTATCAGATGTCTAAGTACTTTACTTCACTCATTTGAAGGTGACGACGAGTTTGGTGTTGTCTCCATGTGCTGCTCTACCGGCCAGGGTTACGCTGGATTATTCGCCAGAGAATAAACATAGATTAATGCATAACTAAAATATATATATATACTTTTTGAAGTTGTTTGGATCGAAAATCCAAATACAAAGCTGAAGCTATATTTTCTTGTAAAGCAAAATCTGTAGGAGTCTGAAATGTACTGATATAAAGTAGATAGACTCAGTTACCAGTAAACATTATCTTTTTAACAGAGTATTATCTCCGGGCTATGGGATGGATTGTACATAGTCATATGGCTGGACGTTTTCATCAAGTCTGTTCTACAGAGACAGAGAGAGAGATAGTTTACTATGGGGAAGTGAGATTACGTAACGTCGCGCGTAATCAGATTCGTGCCAAAAGCTGCTCTGGCTGTCTGTGAGTGTTCATTCCCTTGTCTGAGAGGAATCGCATAATTTCTGAGGATACGTTATCGGTTTTTAACACAATCTATTAGCCACAAGTTCCAGTTACAACTTGCTCATTACACACACAGCGAAACACTTCAATCAACTATCCTCACAACATGTCATCAAAAAATGCAAATATGACTCCCGAAGAGCAAAAGAAAATCTTAGAAAGCTCTTCAATTGTGATAAGGCAACAAGTTGCCCAAATGAAGAAGTGTTTGGAGACCAAAAACAAGTTTATGGATGCTTTGAAACATGCTTCAACCTTTTTGAGTGAATTGAGAACAAATCTATTATCTCCCAAAAAATATTATGAGCTATACATGCTTGCATTTGATGGACTGGAATATTTATCGGAATACTTGAAAGATAACCACCCAAGTAACCATCTTGCAGATTTATATGAACTTGTCCAATATGCAGGAAACATCATTCCAAGATTATATTTGATGATCACTGTTGGTACTGTTTACATGTCTGTCAAGGATGCACCAGTCAAGGAAATCATGAAAGATATGATGGAGATGTGCCGTGGTGTTCAACATCCTATCAGAGGTCTATTTTTAAGATACTACCTATCACAGAGAACTAAGGATTTATTGCCAACGTCATTTAACGAAGAATCTAAGGAATTGAAAGGAGATTTGAAAGATTCAATTCAGTTCATTATCACCAACTTTGTGGAAATGAATAAATTGTGGGTCAGACTACAGCATCAGGGACACTCTTCCGAAAGAGAGAAAAGAACACACGAGAGAAAAGAATTACAAATATTGGTTGGTTCAAACTTGGTGAGGCTATCACAGCTTGATGAAATTGACAAGGTGTACTACAAGCAACATATTTTACCAACTTTATTGGAACAAATAATCCAATGCAGAGATGTCCTTGCTCAAGAATATTTACTAGATGTTATAATTCAAGTGTTTCCTGATGATTTCCACTTGATCACCCTTGACAACTTTTTTGAAGCTGCCTTGAAACTGAATCCTGATGTTAGTATGAAGAAAGTTCTTATCACCTTAATTGAAAGATTGGTTGATTTCAAGAACAGAGAACCAGATTTCAGTAAACAATTGGATGAGTTGAATCTCTCTGATATTTTTGACAAGTTCATTGAGTTCCTCAATCAATTGAATGAGTTTAAGCCAGAATTATCGGCTGAAGATTATAGCTCCATCTTGGATGCAATGGCTAGACTCTCAATAGCTTATTATCCTCAAAATAATGTCAATATCAACTCGGTTTACCGCTTTGCCATTGAGAAATTCAATGTGACCAATGATGGAACCACTACAAGCGATACTTCGTACTGGAAGTCATTATTACTAATACCTATCGAGTGTTATAGCAATGCCAAATCATTGATAGAACTTGGTGATGAATATATAAATTTTTTCAATTTACAAAAGCACTCAATCAAAAGTTCTATTTGTTTAGAGATTATCGATAAATTCTCCGAAAATGAGATTCAGATTACTGAGCTTGATCAAGTTGATAAAATATTTGAGATTCTCAAGACTCTAATTGTCATTCAAGAAGATCCAACTGTCAAAAAGTTGGGCTTAAATGGCCACTCAGTGATCACTTCCACATTGTTTGGCAGTGGGAGTGCGATCGTTAGTGAGGACAATGTTGATCCGATAGAGACAGTGTTGCAACAAGAGAAGATTGCCAAATTCATCCATTCGCTATACAACAAGAACCCATATAAACATTTCGAGTTACTTAAACGTGCTAGAGCATACTTGAGTTTGGGAAAATTCAGAACTAAATACACTTACCCTACATTGATATCCAGCATCTTAAGGCTCGTTAGAAAATTGAACTTAATAAAAAAGATTCAAACGAAGAATCAAAAGTTGAAGGTGGCAAACTTCTTCAAATTCATATCTGGACTAATCAACGAAATGACAGAGTATTCTATAAGTCCTCAAGTTTGTTTAAATTTGAACTTGATAACGACAGAAATTGCTGACGAAGTTTCTCTGGTTGATATCTCTTATGATTTCTTCATTGACTCGTTCCTTTTATATGAACAGGCAATTGTTGATTCTAGACTTCAATACCAATGCTTATTGAACATCTTCAACAAACTAATAGCTTCTCAGAGAATGATCGAATTGAATTTGGATAATTTCAATAAGTTAATTACAAAGGCTACATTATATGGCTCCAAGCTCTTGAAAAAAACCGATCAATGTAGAGCTGTGTATTCTGCATCACATTTATGGTGGATTATTCAAGAGTTTGACGAAGGTGGCGATGCAAATTTGGCTGCTGGTGGACACAGCTTACCTCAACATATATCATTGAAAAAAGATGATAAGCGTGTCTTGGAATGCTTGCAGAAAGCCTTGCGTATTGCTGATTCCATATTGGATGCTAATGTTTCCTTGGAGTTATTCATCGAGATACTCAACCAATCGTTATATTACTTCATCCACGGTAATGAGATGATCAATGTGAAGTACTTGAATGGCTTAATCGAGTTGATTTCGAACAACTTCAAGACTGTTGGTTCTGGAGCCAGTTCGAGTAAGAAAATGGATGATGGATTAGATATCACATGGAAGCATTTTGAGCGCACTTTGAAGTATATTACAGAGCAGAAGGCAATTGATGATAGATTCTCAGTGATTGCTGTTGTTTGAATGACTAGTTTTTATTTCTTTGTTCCTCTATAGGCTTATGTTAATTGAATAAATTGTAACTTCTTCCCAACAACTTCTTTTTCTTACAACAAGGATGACCACTTTGTGGAGTCTGATTTGATGGAGCGATCTCTTGCAAGGCGGTGTAGCTCCTCAAGATGGTCGTGGATTGATCGATGGTTTTTTCTAAAATTTTTTTTTTTTTTTACGCTTCAAATTTTCAGAAAGTAATCTATTTACACTCAACTGGCACTGAAATCGATCTTTACTTACCCCTCTGCTATATTAATACATCACTCTACAGATCCATTAATACCCACTAATATATATAAACAATGTCTGACGAAGTATGTCTTGCTTTATCCTGATTGCAATGGTGCGCTACAACCACCTGAGCGATGAAATCAAGTTTCTGTTTTTACTAACATTATCTTTTTCTTTTGAAAAAAATTATCAATAGGTTATTTGGCAAGTTATAAATCAACAATTTTGTGCATTCAAGATCAAGACTGACAAAGGTCAAAATTTCTGCAGAAATGAATATAATGTTACAGGTTTCTGTAGTAGACAATCATGTCCTTTGGCCAATGCTAGATATGCCACTGTGAAAAATATTGATGGAAAATTATATCTCTACATGAAGACAGCAGAAAGAGCACACATGCCTAAGAACTTATGGGAAAGAATCAAATTGAGTAAGAATTATAAAAAAGCATTAAGTCAAGTTGATGATCATTTGTTATACTGGAACAAGTTCTTGATCCATAAATGTAAACAGAGATTAACAAGATTGACACAGGTTGCTATCACAGAAAGAAGAATGGAACTAAGAGAAGACGAAAGACACTATGTTGGAGTGAAACATAAAGTCAAGAGAAGAGAAGAAACAAGAGAAAGAAAAGCCTTGGCTGCTGCCAGAATTGAGAAGGCTATTGAAAAGGAATTGTTGGAGAGATTAAAATCTGGTGCCTACGGTGACAAGCCATTGAATGTCGACGAGAAGATATGGAGAAAGGTTTTGGGTAAGGTTGAAGACCAAGATGAAGAGGAAGAGGAAGACTTCAACTCTGAAGACGAAGTTGAGTTAGAAAGTGAAGGTGAAGATGAATCTGATGTTGGTGAGGTTGAATATGTCGAAGCTGAAGAAGAAGATGACGAGTTGGTTGATATGGAAGATTTAGAAAAATGGTTGGACGCATCATCCGATGATGATTCTGATGATGATTCTGATGATGACTCTGAAAACGAAGATGCGGAAGATAAGACAAGAGACAAGAAGAGAAAGAGACCAAGAATCGAAATTGAATACGAAGAAGAGCCAATGATCAACATCTCCACTAATACCGCTTAAACACTTTTCAAAACATTTTTCTACTGTACACTATATTTATCTAACCGTATCCGTTTTTCAAGGGATTAATAGTATTTTCTTTGCATATCCATATTGACCATTACAGTATATTAGTACTCGGTATAAAATACACTGCCCTGTTTGTATCACGTGAGCTTTGTAGGTAAACGCGTCAAAGATTCATCTCAGTTTCCATCAAAACATGACAATTTCGATAACCCGGATGGGATTCAGGAAGTATTATTATTCCAATAGCTTGAACATCAAAGAATTACTTACAAATGGCATCACGTCGTAAGCAAGAAACCCCATCAGAAGAGGATGCAATAATGTTTGTACCACCCTCAGTGACCCAACCAATATCAACATCCACCGAGTCCTACTATACAGATGTGCCTGAAGTGATCCTAGCAAACCCACAAGAGCCAGTGCTGCTAGGTGTGGATGAAGCAGGAAGGGGCCCCGTTCTTGGTCCAATGGTTTATGGAATATCATATTGTCTATGTTCCTACTCACAGAATCTAAAAAAATATGGATTTGCCGATTCGAAAACACTAACGGACACGGTCAGAAAGGATCTTTTGAAGTTGATGTGTGAGGGTGGTCATGAATTATATCAAAATGTTGGGTGGGCTACAATGAGTCTGACTGCTCGTGATATTTCATCTGGTATGCTGAAACCCAAGACTTTGGGAAACTATAACCTGAACGAACAAGCTCACGATGCTACCATTGATCTTATTAAAGGTGTTATAAAGCAGGGTGTCAATTTGAAAGAGGTTTATGTTGATACTGTTGGTCCTCCAGCTACTTATCAGGCCAAGCTACAAACAATATTTCCTGGAATAAAAATCACAGTGACTAAGAAAGCAGATTCTTTATTTCCTATTGTTTCCACTGCTTCAGTTGTTGCAAAAGTTACAAGAGACATTAGTTTGGAACTGTCCAAACCTGAAGGTGAAAAATGGGGATCTGGTTATCCTTCCGACCCAAACACATCCAAATGGTTGAACAGCAATGTGGACCCATTGTTTGGATGGGATGCAAATATAAGATTTTCATGGCAAACATCAAAGGATGCGATGGTGAAAAATGGCTGTTTGAACATGGTTTGGGAAGACGATCTTCCAGTGGCTGTGGATTACGGGGAAATTGAAACTATTCTTTCCAATACGACTAACAAAGAAAACATCAATTGCACGTGGTTTGTCAAATAATGATGAATCATTGCGATCTAATTACGAGAGATATATCATAAAGTAGATAGTAAATCGTGTCTAATTAAACAGTAACTTTATTTCGATAGATCCAATCGATCGAAAGCATCCAGGAATTTGTCAAATTTACCATATAAACGACTAGTTCCTTGCTCAAGTTCAATCAATTCCTGGAACTTGGCATACATTTCAGCCTCCAAGTCTATGAGTGTATCCTTATACTCCTCCTGCTTGTTCAACATCCGAGTGTTTACCTCGATGTGTTTCCTAGCAATACCTTCCTCAATATCTTGTATGCTATCCTCGAAACTTGTCATAACCTTAACCAACTCAGTATTATACTTCTTCCTATCAATTAAAACTTTAATTAAATCTTCATTTTCTCTTTTTAGCTGTGAAATTATCTGATCCTTAGGCCCATTGGCCTTCTCAGGCTCGCCGGTGGCATTGAATTTTGATTTGATTTCACTGAACAAGGAATTGTGCTTGCTTGAATTTGACAGGGTCCGCTGTAGATCCTCTTGAGATTTGATTTCTTTCAACTGTTTGATTCTATTCAATTCTTCGTTATATTTAAAAGCTGCTGGATTATCCGTATCGTCGTCTTCACTAATCGATGCAACTTGACGTGATATGTTCTCCATGTCCTTCCATATCTCATCTTTCAGTTTTTTGTTGTCTTCAATGATTTGAAGAAGATCATCCACTAGTTGATACAAAGTATCGTGATTTTCAACTTCTGTGGAATGTAATGGTGGTTGTTGTAAAAAGAACGGGGTTTGTTGGAAATTTTGATTCATTCCAGTTTGAGATGTGCTGTATTGAAAGGGGTTTAGATTAGTGATCAGTTCAGATAATGCTTTGGGACTTTTTGGGGCTAGGGTTATCTTTCTAAGATTCAAAGATAAAGTCGAGGATAATGCAATTGATGTGATGTCAGCTTATTGTTGGGAGAACCTATTGAATCAAACACATCTTGCCCCAATAAATAAATAAGCTTCTACGAGAAAACAACATTTTGGATGTTTCACTCGGGCTGTGTGGTTTTTATCCAGTTGTTTTGAATCGACTATGAAACTTTGCGTACTCAATCAATTACTCCATATAATGGATGCTACTAGAGTTTTTTTTAAAGGAAATGCTAAAATATATTCAATACAAAAGCATGTTATGTTAAGTAACGAAAAGAACGAGAAAATTAAAAAGGATCAAAAAGAAAAGAAACGAGATCTGCCCAATATATATGCAACAAAAAAGGATTAATATTCAATCAATAAATAAATCGGTAAAATTTTAGGTCGAATAATCCAAAAATTAACGGCCAAAGTACTTCTTTTCTAGAGGTCTGGTAGCATTGTAACCAATGAATGCGAAAGCAGCAGCTAATTCGAAACCAATATCACCACCATAAGCACCAATCTTTGCAGCAACGACACCGGTATACCAACTTTGGTCCATACCTATCACGACACCGGCGGCACCACAACAGAAGGCAAAAGCACCAGCCCAACCAGGGTTCAATTTGGACTTATCGTCGTAGATGGATAAATCGAAGTTGTTGTAACCACCAATGTAGATGAAATGTTCAGAGAAAGAGATGGCGTCATAGATGGCCAAGTAGTAACCAATCAAATCCATGAAATTGGACATGACACTTGAGAAAGAGTAGTAGGCTGGGATACAAATGGCTAATGTTAAACAGTTACCAACGATAGTCCAGAAGATTCTTGGAACCTTGGCAAATTGGGACCAGAAAGCTTGAGCACCTAAACCAATGGAGTACATGTTTGGAATGTTGTTACAAACAGTGGACATGGCAAGAATAACGGATAAGAATTCACCAAATCTGTGCAACGAGTCTTTAACCAAGATGGCGTAAACCAAACCACCAATGGAGTATTCAGAGTATAAATCATTGTAGATTTCACTAGTCTTGACACCAGTGACAGCAGCGGCACCTAAGATCATGGTGAAGAGTAATGGAAGAAGCAAACCAGCCAAGACAGAGAAGAAAATTCTGTATGGGTTAGTGTCAGATCTCATGTAAACAGTGTAATCAGCAGCGTATGTAGTCCAACCAGCAGCGAAACCAAAGATGGTACAACCGAAAGATAAGACACCACCAGCAAAAGTTTTACCACTACCCCAGGTTTTGAAGGTACCATCGTCTTGAGGTAAACCAGCTTCAAAGACGCCATCCATTGCCAATCTACAAATGATTGCAATGAAAACAGCTAAATTTGGAATCCAAGACCACTTTTCATAAGCGTGAATGACATTGTAACCGAAGAAGGTAACCAAAATGGTACAAACAACCAAAATCAAACAACCAGCCCATGGAGGTAAGACACCACCATTGATGATATGTAACAATTGAGCAGAAGACATGATGTTAACGGCACCCCATCCAACACAGGCAACACAGTTAATGAATGCAAAGATTCTCATACCAATGTTACCGATCAAGTATCTACTCAAAACCATCTGTCTTAAACCTGACTTGGCACCAATGACGGAGTAGAATGCAACTGGTAAAGAACCAAGAATGTTGAAGAAGATGATAGTTAGAACAGAAGTACCGAAATCCAAGCCATAAACAGGATAGGATAGAGCACCTAATGAGAAAGTAGCAATAACCATATTAGCAGACAACCACATGGTAGTGGCACCCCAAATTGAAGTATGAGTTTTTTCTTCTTCTGGGATTCTTTCAATACCTCTAGTTTCACCATGGAACATTTCCATCAAGTTGGTGTAAACACCAGAAAGAGCACCAAGTTTAGTTTTTTCAACTTCGGTGGTTTCATTGATGAATGGTTCATCAGAAAAAGAACCTTCCTGTTTCTTTTCAATATCAGACATGTTGTAAAGTTATAATATATGAATTGATGTAATGGGATGAAAACAGAACTCTAATTAAAGGGATATAACAGGTAATTGAATGTAGGATATGGATTGACCAAAAAAATAAAAGAAGAGGAAATGAACAGTATTTATAAATGAGGATTTTTAGCAGAACAGAAGGAATATTCTTATCTCACCACTATAAATTTTTTTGAAGATGGAAGCATCAGAAACAATACAATTGCATGGGGGGTGAAGCTAAATAAAAAAATCGATAAAAAATAACCAGGAAAATAAACCCACAAACGACACTGGAGCACCTGCAACAGTGTGTGTGAATCTCGTATTAGTTAGCCAGTTAACTGGTAATCAGATAGCGAATAATAGGAGATTCCCTCTCATTGCCAAAACGCAGCAAACTTAATTTTCATTGCCACTGGAGAAATCAGAAGCGACAAATGCGACAAATGAAGCAAGATCTCGTGGGTCTCCGGTGGGCCTTCTGCTCCTCTCACACCGCTCATGGATTTCGCCGTGGGGCGCCTTTTCTTTTTCCTTTGCTGCGGCTGGGAGCGTTTGCTCGTAATAATGCTTGTGGATCGGCACTCCTCGTATAATTTGGACCATTGCATACCACGCGACACAGAGCTCAGCGCTGCAGAACAGCAGAACAGGAGAAGAGAAGGCTAAGGCTTGCGCCCAGAGAATGCAGCACAGCTGGCAGAATGCTGGGCACGGCGAACTCCCCGCAAGAAGCTCTGGGCTGGGCCGGTGCGGTGAGCGCCGCTCTCCTCCGGCGCAGTTATCAGCGAATACCATGCTCCCAAAAACAACAGTAAGCCGCGATCTCTGTGTGGCCTGCCCATGAATGGCGGACAATAATGGCAATGCCAATTTCGGACAACGCCCTATAATCGGGCCCACAGATCTAATGGCATTTTCTGTCAGAAGCTCCCCGAGGAAAGCCCGGAGTTACAGATGAGCAAGGGTCTTCTCCTGACTCCACACAATAAGTCTACTATTTTACACAAATCAACTAGCTCTTTGCCACACAGTTGCCTTGCCTTGCCTTGATTTCCCATGACCTGTCTTGATTTTTCCAGTTGTTGTTGTTGCTATTGTTGTTGATGAAATGTTGGACGTACATTTTGTGTTTTTTTGGTTGTATCTAAAAGTGCTGCCCAATCAGCGCACCCACACAGATACTCCAATATTACTGGCTGATAAGAAAGTGCAGTACCAGTTCAAACTCCAATTTACGCTGAAATGGCTGCACGGAATGAACCACCACCACCACCACTGGAGTCCCCCCCCATATACATCCCGCACTCCCCTCGCCGCACCAGGTGCAAATTTCACCTGCACCTGCTATGCGGGGCATTTGCTGTTCGCTTAACAAAAGAAGCGGCACTGCTACAGCACAGACAGAGACAGAGAGTCCAGTTCAGTTCAGTTGAGTTAGATTGAACTAGATTGCCACCATAAAGCTGAATACACTTTGCAACCAACAGAAATGAAAACTTTCGCCATACATAAAGCTTCTCTCTGAATCATACATACCGGCCAGATAAGATGAAAAACCTTCTCAAACACTTGCCAATATAGATTGGGTTAAGACTTTCCAGATGTGAAAAAATTATGGAAATACCCGGCATACCGTATATTAGGAGACACACATAAATGACCCACTCAATGTTTTTTTACGAAATGGCCTTTTTTCCTACCTTTCACATTGTTATGGTGAATGATTTCGTGTGTCTTGTGCTTCCAGTGTGTAAGATAAGGAAGCTTTTTCTTTGATAAGAATGGCTCAATTTGTGGCTGAGAATCATATTTATATGCACCGATGACAGTACAAGCACTTAATTAAATGGTGCATGTATCTATCTATGTCTCATCTATGTTTATGTTGCATGAATTGCCCTATTACAGATAAAAGGATAGATCAAATTAAGAAGTAGTCGGCCTCCCTACAATCAGAATGATTCATACCATTGATACTCCATTGTAGCTGATCTATTGCTACTGTATTCTTTGCATTTGATAATATTATCATCCTTTTCATGCTACTGATACACGATCGTATACTTTGCGCAGGTTGACCAAAGGGGGTGAATGCTAAAACTTCTTATCAATAAGACCGAACTTATTGCTCGGCGAAGCTGACTTTATGAGAATGGATTGCTCTTCTGGGAAGGAGCTCTCTCCTTTAATAATGATTTGATCTCTGGGTCTACATCTAAGAAGAACTATCAAAATACTTCCGCTAACTCAGTGATTATTGCAACAATCTAAACATCCGTATCTTGATGTTCTATGGCATAAATAATATATTCTGGTTGTGACTTGAACATAAAGAAAGTGCTGGCAATCGAATCATTCCACGGAAGCGCACATTCTCAGAAGCCTTGCAGGCCGAAACAGCGGCGCGGAAAGATTCGCCCGATGGCGCAAACTTGGATTTGCGATACAGCTGTGATACACTCACACGAAGACTTCTTTCATGATATTCATCCTTATCATAGATGATATTTGATCTATATGTATGCTACTGTGAAGGAAGACACATATTTCGAATATTGTTGTAGTAAGTGTTTTAAATATTTATCTAGAAAAAGAACCAAAAAAAAACACACAAAAAAATACAGGCTAAACAATCTAATATCTTGAATCTAACCAAATCAAACGTCTTCTACAATTCTTGCAATACACTCTTGATCCAATCGTAAGAAGCCCATTGAATTGCCATACTTGGCATGATCTTCCACATGTTGGCAGTCCAACCCCTATACAAGCCTTTATAACCTTCAGTCTTCACAATCTTACTAAACCCATCCCAAACTGAAGTATATTGGAATCCCATTGATCCACCCGATAATGTTGCCACTTGGAACCTTCTTCTAAGGATATCAAATGGATATATTAATGTTTGACCAATTCCTCCACTCAAGGCACCCATGCTCAACATCACCAATGGATTTTCTTGTAATTCAGTGGGGAACTGTTCTTTCAACTTTTCGTAGATTGTGAAGTTCAGTGCTACATACGGTGCAACACCCAAAGAAGTTGGCACAACACCTCTGTACAAACCCATGAAACCACCTTCATGTTTGTATATATGTATCAGATTCCTATACATTCCAGGTGGTTTCTTATCAAATTTATTTGCGTCTATGGTTGTGGCTGTGGTTTCCGTTGTTCTTGGGTTCAAATTCTTTAATGATTTGGCAGTTTGAATGGATAATCTGGTCTTGACCAGATCCATCGGATACGTTACCAAAACTGAAGCCAACCCAGCAATTGAACCAGCAAAAAGCTTACTCAATATTCCCATCTCACCTTCATTCGAAGTGAAATGGTACTTCAATTGCTGATACACAGAATACTGAACTGCAGTATATGGCACGATCCTAATACAATTGATCCCATTGCCTCGAAATAAACCTTTGTAACCTTCTTCTTGGAAGATCTGATAAACTGTAGATAACGTACCTTTGTTGTAAGATACGCTTGATCCTTGCACTTGGTATAACACTTTAACTCGTTCCATTGGCGACACTGCCGTTCTGGACAATGCACCGGCTATACCTCCACATATCAGAGATACAGTTGGTTCTGATTGTACGAAGTGGATGAATGCTTCACTGTGTGTGATTTTCAACTCATTGACTTCGGCGAGGGGGAGAAGTACTTCTGCTGAGGGTGATTGATCCTTTGACATTGAACAAACTATGGTGATGTATATTGTTGTAGTCTCGTGAAGTTGGGTATCAGTAGAGCTGTGTCACTCTAACAGCCACAACAACTGGAATATATGTACAATAGTATCGAACTTGTGTATTGTCCATAAACTCTAACATTCTTGATTTCGTGCAACTTGATCGATGTTGATTTTTTAAGCGAGCAGAACTGCTGCGAATCTCGGTGACTTGAATTTTGGGCAACTTCCTTAATAATCACCGGGACTTTATCGGTGAGTTCACACGACAAGTGCAGAGGTGACAGTTTCAAGGTATCTGCTGTATGGTATAGTGGTAAAATATGAACAAGGAAGCTTATAATGTGTGTAATTAACCGGATCTGGTGTATCTCCCAGGCAGTGGACTATTTTGAAACAAGTTCGGATCTGGGACACTTGGAGATCACTCTTTAATTCATAATGTGGGGGGAGGAATCCGAGGCCGCTGTTGGACTGGGTGGTGTGCACTTTGTATATCACTCTATATACTGAGCATACTAACACCAAACTTGATTGTGATATGATACAAACTAGTACATTGTGTGCTTCATATACAATGTACTTTGGTAATACAGTTCAACACACCAACTTGTGGTAGCAGTAGCAGTAGTAGTGTTATCTCACACTGAAGCTTTCCTGGCGGTGCACAAACGAACATTAAAATTCAAATCAATTTTTAAAGGGAAATTGCACAGATGAAGAAGCAGAGGAAGCCTTAAACACTGGACCAAAGCGTTTGAGTAACAGTTGAACTCATTAAACATAATTTCAGATACCAATCACTCTCTTTGAAGCATTAATTGTTTCTCTTAGCTAAAGTGAAAAAAAAAATCAAAAAAATCATCCGAAAGACAACGTACTCCTGACAAACAGAAATTCAAAAGTGCCACACATTTGGTTATCCTGTTTTTGCATTGGACCAAAACTCACATCTTATTGGTTGAACAATCATCATAGGACAAAACCAAAATAGAAACTGAGAGAGAAAATACACCACCAAATATAAGCTAGACCGACCACCAAATGCAGAATAATCTTGATTCTGACCAAATAGTGGAATTCCCATTCCAACAACTTTCATCGTACCTCGATGATCAGATGCTTGAAACCGATGATATCACAGGAACTGGGGAATATGAACTTGGAAACGATTTGTATAGGTTTGTTCATACTTCATTGAATGATGATCAATATGAATCCAAATCTTTTCACGAGTTTAAAAGTCTCTTACGAAATTTGAATTCAAGGGATTTAATATTGGATCAGATATCCGATGGCGTGGTTAATCGGAGTTTAATTGAGAGTATAGTTGATAAGGATACACATCAAAAGGTTATGGATGTTCAAGGGATAATATGGGAGGATTATTCGTTTCGGGACAAGATGATGGATCAGAGAATAAAGGTTTTTAAAAGTTATACAAATTTACCAAATTCAACTGAATTTGCAAAGCATCAGATTGATATCAAGCTTGCAACTAAAATGGAAAATACAATCTTTGAGTTTGAAAATTTCTATAGTATTGCAAAACCAAAACTGATACATTTTCAACTACGAAATTTGATCACCTCTTTGAACAAAAATTCTATCTTTTTCCCTTCCGAAACACACGATGAGCTATTTCAATTAATGAACTTGGATACAAATACAAATGAAGTCAGCGTCTCAATGGAAATGAGCCCCAACTTCAAAATCTCAAATCTAACATCAAATAACAATTATGTTTGTTGTGGTTCGGTACATGGTGCATTGGCAATGTATTTTCCAAACACAAGACAATCACAAGAATTTCAATTAAGTTACGACTCAAACGGAATCACAAACTACATTCTACCTTCTAAAATCGACCCAAACATTCCTCTAATCATTGCCTCGAATGATAAGAGCATACGATACTTTGACATAATCAAAAGAAAAGTAACAAGCAACCTAAAGTTTGAATTTCCAATGAACTGCCTCTGTGAAAATCCTCAGAATATAAATACGACAATGATGGTTGGTGATTCAACAAGGTCTATCATACTTGACAAACGGGACAAGAACACGAATGGTACAATGTTTGGGAATCATTTGGATTATGGCTTTGCTTGCGATTGGAAAAAGGATGGGTTGATAGTTGCCTCTGGAAATCAAGATGGTTTGATCAAATTGTACGATACTAGAAATTTATCAACCGAACTGATAACTCTATCAGGATATAATCATGGTGCCATTAGGAATTTGAAATTCAATTCTTTTGGTGACAAATTATGTTTTGCTGAGTCCATTGATAACGTATACTTGATTGAATTCGACAAATTGATGAATCATCAGCAGGCTAAATTATCCCAGCATTATCAAACAATGAGCTTTTTCGGGAAGGTTGCAGGTTTGGATTTCCAGTTGGATGATGATGGATTGGGCGAGGTGTTGAATATAGGTATTGGCGATGATTCAGTGGGTGGGATTTTGAGATACAGGTATGATGGATTCGAGAATTCAATGGCCGATCACGATGGGGTTTATAAAATGGTTAATACGGATTGGGTATGATCACGAATGCAATATACAAGAACTGGGTGAAAACTGGAAAGGGGATATAATGATCGGAGTATCAAATTATACAAGTTGATGGTAATGAATGGACACTATTGAAAATCCAGGCCTAAATATATATTGCGTAATAATATATTCAAAACGAAAGGTTTTTTATAATTGTAAAATAAGAATACATAAGAAATAAATACTTTGGGTAAGTATGCATGATTTAATCATTGAGGAAATATGTCATACCAACAACTGACTAACAAACTTAAGCAACAACCTTACCAGACAAAACCTTCTTACCGGTCTTGGAAATGGTACTTAGGACGGTATCATAACTCAAAGAATTTGAAGTTGTAACATCGACGGTTTGCTTTTCCAATGAGATATCAACCTTCTTCACACCGTCTAGTTTATTTAAAACTCTGCTAACGGCACCTGAGCAGCCTCCACATGACATTTGGACGTCGAATAAGTATTGATGATCGGACATTATGAGAATAGATTGTTAAAGGGTAGATGAATCGTTTTTACTAAGGTGTGTTGTGTGTGGGGGTGCACTTCGTGAGGGAATGTATGGTGAAATATGATGGTTAGCTAGTGATGTTCATCAAACACTGTACCAAAGATCACAATGTAGTGGATGTTGAAATACATATATATATATATTTCTATCATATAATATTTGTCATCTCCGGTATCATCGGTTTTTATCTGCGAGCATCGCCTGTGAATTTGCTCGCTTTTTGGCCATTGGAGCCACAGCTTCGTCACGTAATTGCAAGTGTTGTTAGTGCTCTTGTGCTAGTGTGCACTCATTCCCATCATGGCGACATCGTATACTCTCTAAACTGCGAACTTGATACTATAGTGTAATAGGATGCTAACTCAAGAAACATCAAACAGTCAGTTGGATTCGAATTTGTGCTTCATCAAGTTGAATAGCTCCAATGGATCAATAACTTTAACATTCAAACTTTTCACTGATAAGCTGCCTATAACCACCAAGAGATTTTGTGATCTATGCAAGGGTACATTGAAAAACGATACTGATGTCTCATGTAGGCCTTTGAGTTACAAGAAAAGTAGAGTGACCAGAATCATATCCCCTGAATACATAGTGCAACTCGGTAAGATTACCAACAGATCGACGAAGAGCTTGTTGAATTATGAGCAGTTTGAATTTGCCGATGAGAAAGAATACCATGAACAATTGAAATTGCAAAAGTTTGATAAGAAGGGAAAGCTCTGCTTGGTTAATACTCCTGCAGATAAACAGCAAGAGGATGATTTGAATTCCAAGTTTGAATTTTTCATAACACTAAGTGAAAGGCCATACGATGAACTGTCCAATTATCTGATAATAGGTGAACTTGTCGGATACTCGAATGGTTCGACATCAAGTTCAAGCACAAGTTCCAGTATAAGGAAGCTCACTAAATATCTAGATGAGATTGAAATCAATGATGATGATACCGTAATGGAAGGTCACGACTGCTACGTTGAGAGATGTGGAGTATTAATTTCTCAGGTTGATAATACCAGCAAAGCAAAGTTATCAACCAACACAAAAGACAAGGGAGAAATCAATGCGTTCGATGCTCTTTATGGTAACAGAAAAGTTACAAAGAGGCTAAGATTGAAATAGACACAACCATATATAGATGTATAAGACAACGAATTACGAATAAATGTTTACTAGATATAAATATTACTACATTTGGGAGGGGATGTTTGAGAGATCATGACCTGTTTAACACACTTAAACTTTATTCATTAACTGGAGATACACTCTCAAGAAACCCATTCAAATGGAAAGCCATATTGAACAGGGGGGGTATTCTATTGCATCCGTCCGATTTGCCAATTGATAAGAATTCGCACTTTGGCTTTCAAGTCCAAACTACTGAAACAGTAAAGACGACGCCAAAGAAAGGATGCTTGATTCAAAAAGCATTTCATAGGAAGAACAAGGAGCACAAAGAGGTGATGGAATTGAAAACCAGTCTCAAATACTGCAAAGACGAGAAACGAGAAAAAAAAACTTCTTCAACGAAAATAAGCGGTGCAGAGATGCGGTAAAGACCACTGTGTGTGCTTGGCGGAGATGGTGCAGAGATGCATCTCGGTATGATGTGAGAATGCTCCTGGATGATTCGTATTCGGGTGCACCTGGTGAAAGGGGTAAGTTTCTACTTGAAAAGATTCATTTTCACTTACGACTAGAGTGAAATGAATCAATTAGTTCATATATTGTACCCGATTTACATTCATGATTAAAATTGTACTGTAATATGTGATTATCATCCAGATGTGTGGTGTGTTTCTTCATTTTTAGTAGCAAACGAAGAAAGAGAAATAAAAAATTGCTGCGCCGGTTTGTTGTTTTTGCAATTTCGAAAAGAGACTCGGTTTCTCCTTTCATGTTTCTGATACGTAGTTGATATACACATGCGATCAATTAATACTTCAGTATCAGTTGTCTAGATAAATTGTTGATAATCACATATCCTACATCCAATTGCCAGTTTATTGTGTTTCTTTTTTTCTTGTTACATACTAAAGTTGCACCGTCATCCACCCTTACTGCTCGTGCTTACTGATCCCCTGCTCTCTCCCCGTCTTTGACTTTTTTTTTCTAAAGAGGTTTTTTTTGGATTTGGATTTTTAAGCTTATTAAACCCATCACCTTCCGGACACATCACCCAGAGCACCATCCATTGCACACAACCCCTCACACATAATGGCTCCGTTCAGTATTCTATCTATCGGAACGCATTCAAATGTTGCCTTTTACAACTGGAGACTCTTCACCTCGAAAGTCTGTGACTTAACAGTGGTTTCCAACACTTCCGAATCCTCGGCAAATATCAACAAGTCATTTCAATGGACATCATCACAGTTTGGTAATGCTAGATATTCCTTGGCTAACATATTTGGAACCATCGATGAGTATCTCTACTCCGTCTCCAACCAGTCTCCTTCAAAATTGGATTTTATCATTGTCTCTGCCAACTCTTTGCAAGAGCTATCAACCTTGTTTGCCAAACTTTCAAAACTGATTCAAGCTCAGATTGAAAGATTTTCAACACCGCCAACAATTATCATTGAATCAACCAATTTTGTGAACCTTGAACCCTTTGTTAAAATGGCACTGCAATTGGACGCTGAAATACCTATCCTTGCTATAATGTCTGATTATGATATCAGAGTTGTTGGAAACAACGTTTTTAATGTCTACGACAGCAAAAAGGAAAGCGAACTTGTCTATATCGGTAGAAGTGGAACTGATGCTTCATATTCAAATGAGGATATCACACTGATCAACAAAATCTCAGACTTATTTGAAAGTGCCGGTATCGATGTTTACAAATTGAATAATCCTTTAGAATTTTTATCCTATCAATGGAAATTCGCATTGCCAAAGATTTCTATTGAGCCTTTGTCAATCTTATTCGAGCAACCATTCCCTTCAGAATTAAGAGAGCAAATCTTAGCTAAACCATTAATAAGTGGTTTAGTTTTGGAAATTATTACCGTCATTAAGACAATGGGTTGTAAATTATTCAAAAGTTATGATAATGAAAACTCACTGTTGGATAGATTATCTCAATTGTTTCCAGTTGTCGGATTATCACCAGATTGCTCCGAGGCTCCTAAACTTTACTATGAATTTTTCAATCAAAATGATATTTACCTTGACTTGCTGTTGTTACAACCAATCTTGATCGCAGATGACTATCAAGTTAAGACCCCATATCTAGAATTCTTATATGCGGTCATGACTCAGTTCAACAACAACAATTTCTCTACAGTGGATAATTTGAAATCTTCATTCTGGTTGAGAAAGAACTCAGAGAATGTCAAGGCATTGAAGTTGCAACAGGATGAAATATCCATCAAAAATGCTTTGAAACAAAAGCAATTAGATGAAGCTAAATTGGAATTAGAAAAGCCAGCTCAAGCCCCTAAAACGGTTTCTGCTCCTGCTCCTGTTGTTTCTTCACCTTCTTCAAACTATCATACACATCGTCAAATGGATTCTCAGAGTTACTCTACCAACTATCAAGATCAAAGTTTTGCAACAACTGGGACAGTTATTCAACAACCACAACATCATCAGTTGCAAGAACCAGATCTGGAAGAGTTATCCAATCTTGCCCACGCATATGTGATTTCAGAACAAACACCTGCAGTGGCTCAAGGTCAACTGGAACCTTCATTCATTCCAAAGCCAATTCCAAGCATTTACAACCAACAACCTCAACCGCAACAGCAACCTCAACAGCAGTTGCAACAATCTTATATACAGAATGGAAGACCACAATCGAATTTCGACTCTCAAAACCCTCAAAGTGCTTATCCATCACAAACTGTTAACAATGGTCAATCTTCTCCAACTTTCATCCCACCTCAGAATCTGCCTCACGGTTTACCTTCACAAGGTTTACCAAACAACCAGCAAATATTCCTGCCAAAGACCAATTCCCAACCACAGCTGCACCAACAACAGCAACCTCAGATCCCCTACCAACCTAGAAGACAGTCTTCAATTCCATTCATGGCCAATCCAGATATGTCTGTTGGTTCGTTTGGCAATGGCAGAACTCACACAATGCAAAGTAATAGTTGGGATCTGCAAGATAATTCTTTTAATGGTGGAGTCAATCCTGCTGCTAGACAATTCAAGCCAACTTCCAGAAAGAATAGAAAATCTACAACCAACTTCAGTCAAGCTTATTTAGCTGGAGCTGGCGAATCAAGAGGTGGCATGCCTGTTTCAAGTAGACTTTCCATGATGCCTAGTATGGGCGGTGTTCCAAATGGTCAACAAAATTATCCATCAAGACAACCATCTAGCAATGGAATCCCAAACAACTACAATAGAAGATCTCAAATGCCAAATGGTTTGGGTATAAACAATGGTAATAATGGTTTAACTGGTGGGTATGCTGCAGCTTCTGGTCCTCCACAGCATCATCAGCAACAACAGTCGCAACTGATACAACAGCCACAACCTCATCAACCATTGCAGCAACCACTACAACAGCAGCAGCCATTCCAACCACCGGTGCAAAAATCACAACAACCACAACAACCTATGCAACCTCAACAACCATTATACCCAGCAGCTGCAGTGAATCAACAGCTTCATCAAGCTCCAAGACATCCAAGTGATAGTTTCCAACAACCTCCTGGTGGATATCAGTTGTCAAATGACTCACTACAACAGCCATCATCATTACCGGCCTCAAACAGCGGATCCAACTCCAGTTTTCCAAACCAGAACCCATTCAATGGCAATGGTAACGGTAATGGTAACGGTAGCGTTAGCGGAAGTACTCACGATGATGCAAGCCATGCTGGTGCTGCTGACAACTTAGTTCCTGTTCCAGAAGCTACTCCTGCTCCTGTTGCATCGTTCACTCCAAAAGAAGATAAACAGGAGAAAAAGAAAAAGAGATCATTCTTCGGTAGAAAGAAGAAGGACAACTAGTTTCATATCCCAAGAGCTTTTTTTTTGCATCTTGATGTTACATTATCATTGTTGTTATATTATTAATCCACAGACATTAGTTTATGTAGAAAAAAGGTCAAATTATTGCCGTTGTCTCCCTTCCCCTGTTTTTACTTTTTTTTTTGAGTTTTAGCCTGTTCTTTATTATCTTGTTCTTTTTCTTTTGATTTTGTTCAGCTTCTTTTTTTTGTTTTCCTGTCTCTAATTAGTTAATGTTTTTTGTTCTTATTTATGTTCATGTTGCATATATTACCTATTATTATTGTTATTGTTACTTGCAAAATTTCAAACTTCCTTTTTGTCTATTACTATTGATATGTGCTTTTTATCGGTTGTTTGTCACAAAAATATATGTCTCGAATATACTTGGTATTCCTGTTTGATGTGTACTCTATCTGATTCTGCACTGCCTGGGATGCAGATGAGGAGACTCAGAATCGGAATCTGCGACAGGCACAGATTCAATTTATTAGGTGCATTGCACTATCGAACCATTGATTCAGCACTACGAAGGGGTTAGGCAAACTTATATCCAATATATATAACCGAATCACAGAGTTACAATGCTTGTATATCCTATAAGACTATTAGCATCTAGATCAGCGGGTGCAGAGTTAGGCAATCTATATGCATCATATCGCACATTGCACAGAAGACTACATTCAGGGTCATCTGAGTCATCATCGACTTCTTCTAATTCCTCTTCTTCCTCTTCTTCTTCTTCTTCGTCTTCTTCGTCTTCTTTTAGCTCGAATGAGGATACTCATCACGTCATTGATTTGATCACTCTTTCAAAAAAAGAGAAGGTAGTGAGCAAGAATAAGTCTAGGCCCGCCACTTTTGGAGATGTGGTTGCTCTTGATGGGAGTCAACCGCACAGCGACATCGATGGGCATGGTACCTCTTCTGTTTCAGCTATGACACTGAATAAGAAAAACGGCATTCGAGCAATAAACAGATCCGGTGGTTCTAATGTTAACAATCCCCTGAAGACGCTGATATCAAAAAACTCCAAGTTGAAGACCAATGCAGCTGATCAAAGAGACCCTAAAGTTAAGCAGACCGATAATAACAAGAAATCTCCCGTCAGAGCAGTCAACTTGAAAAAGAGTGGTGTTGAAAATTTGTTTGATATACCGATGGGTTATGCATATTTTGATAAGTTGTTCAAGGATGAGCAAGGGCATTTGAATGATTTTTTGGCCAGCAAGAAGGCGCAAATTGAAAGCAATGAGATGAGCAAGCTGGTTGATGTGTACAAGAAACTGTTAAAGTATGACAAGACGATCCACGATAAAGAAAAGGCACTACTGTTTTTGACCACTCTAATGAGAAATAAATCATATTTAGAATATTACATTTGGAAGACTTTTGATATAGATACACGTGCTCACCAACAGCAGCTGCAAGAAGAGATAGAAGAGGAAACGAAGAAGATTAAAGTCCCAGCAGA
The DNA here is from genome assembly GCA_030568425.1 of Ambrosiozyma llanquihuensis. Lineage (NCBI taxonomy): Eukaryota > Fungi > Ascomycota > Pichiomycetes > Pichiales > Pichiaceae > Ambrosiozyma > Ambrosiozyma llanquihuensis. The sequence goes on along the minus strand of JAJMFV010000297.1, from coordinate 65,405 downwards.
GACGGTCAAAGAAGCAAAGAAGGATATAGTTCTAGAAAAGACATGCAAAGAATCAGATAAATTCGAAGCTCCTCACAAAGCTGCACCACACTTATCGATCGATCTTTCATCATCGAAAACCATCGATGGTGATGCGCCTGAGATTGTTCCTCAACCAACCATTTCAAATTTGATCGCTAAAACTTCAATCAGGCAACGCAATATTCCTCATAAGCATCAATCTTTCAAAGATATGTTATCTTCGATTAATAAAGTTTCTAAAATCACCAAGGCCAACCAGGTTTTGCCAAAGATGACCAAGCTTAACCCAATGCCAATTGTTGAGCATCGCTCATATTCGAAGGAGGACTACGAAGAATCCAATATAAATGCGGAATCTATAGAATCGTTCTTGACGGAGGCTAAGAAGAAAGAAGATGCAACGCAAGATATGATGTTTAAATCAAAATTAAACTACGATTGGGCTATGCAGCAGAGTAGTGGCAGTCCAAAGACACTTGAAGAAGGAAACTTCTTCAACCCTGTTCTATTTCCGAAAACTCTCGTTCCTATGAATAAAATACATCTCAACACTTCAGATTATCACAAGAACCATGTTTATAACTCAAATAATAATGTTGAATGTTTGTTGTTATATAGAGATGGTACGATCTCCAAAAACTCAAGACTGCAGCTACCAATTGAAGAAAAGAATATTTTCAGTCTGATATCAAAACTTAACGATCCTGAGTTGTACATTGATAATATTAATAAATTAATACTACGCTCATGGAAATTAGTTGATGGTGATTACACCAAATTGATATTTGTCAGAGACAAGTCGGTTAAAAGGTGGAATATCTTCAAGAACATCATGGCTGTTGTTGGTGGAGGATTTTTGAGTTTACTGGCCTTGAGTTACTTCATAGACATCTCGGAGGGAGATGAAAAAGTTTGATTTGTCGTTTACTTATTTTTGTTATCTTATCATACTTGTTATTGGTTTTTTTTCTTTTGTTCTATATATTTATTCATGCTTTGGTTTTTTTGTCTCTTTGTCGTTTTACAGCATATACAATTATTATTACCAGTACACAGTATTATTCCTGATTGCGATCGCTTCAAAGTGAAACCGTAAAAGAAGGCGTACGCTGAAACTTAGCTTACTCCATATCCAAATCATCAACTTGGCTACTTTTGACTAACTTAAATTTGATAGCAGTAAGTCCACCATGATCAGATTTCCAGTTTCTGAAGAGTTTAACATTATCAGCATCTGTCAAATCAGGTAATTTCCAACCTGTCTCAAATAAATGCAATTCTTGCTTCTGTCTCATTTCTAATATATCTTGCTTCTTGGTACTTGGTCTACCAGGTCTTCTAGCACTGATTAACTTGTCCAATTCATCCTGATCCCTATTAATGAACATCACAGCTAATTTTTTCATCTCATCCAATGTAAAAGTCTTCAAATCTTTATATTCTTCTGCTTCTTCGATCACATCATGAATAAACACATAGACTTGTATATCTTCTTGCTTTTTCATGGTATGCAATAGTTTTTTGTGATTTATTTTGTCCTCTCTTAATGTTGCTCTGGCTAAAAATCTTGCCTTACGTCCATTAGGATGTAGCGGTGATCCGGACTTCTTATTCTTTATACTCTTGGTGATTTTCGATAACGATTTTCCTGTTGACATATTGTGATACTGATTGATTATGGGCTTTCCAATGATGGTATAAACTTCAGTCTGCTTCTGGGATCAAGTTGAATAAAACATCTTCTTTATTTAATGATAGAGGAAAAAAAAAAACTTTCCCACAGTTGCACAGCCATTGCGGAGTTATAATCGTCTGCCATGCTACGGTTACGTGACACAAAATTTTTCTCTGCGTTCGCCAGCTCGAGATGGTTTTTGATGCTAGAAAGGTCACTGAAAGATAGGGAGTTGGTTCAAGGTTGCTTGGATGTAGAGATTCTTTGGTCCAGATTAAAAAGTATCAACAAGGAAAAAATGGTTTTGAAATACACTGAAGAAGAAATTATGTCTTACTCCTCAGGAGCCGTCTTACCTGATGGAGTTGATCTGCAACCCTTCTTGAGCTTGATTGAACAGGTTAGAGAAGCAATGAGAGAATTCGAGGAATCTCAACCAAGAAGAAAGTCATTCACATCTCAAAAGAAGAAGAGAATTCCAAAGGAAATCAAGCAAGTTGATGACGATGGATGGACTTCATTTGTTCCAACCTCAGCCAAGAAACAAGATGATGATGGAGAATTTGAAGAAGTTTCAAAACCAAAGGGTAAGCAACATGCCATTTTCAAATCCCAAAGTTCCAAGATCTCTTCAGGTAAAGCTGGTTCAGCAGACTCTAGAGATACTGTTGCCATCACCCAAGTTTCTAAATTCAATGCTTTTGATGCTTTGAACGATGACGACGAATAAACGATTTCTATTTCTATCCTACTTTGTTCAACCTTATCTTTCTTTTATGTCACATCTCCCTTTTCTATTTACTGCCAATGTTGGTAGGTGATGTTATAACTTGTTCCTATGTATTTATAGTTTTCTCTTAGAAAAAATACGAAGTATTTATAGCCGGTTAAAATACCATTTTAGATATGTACACCGTAAATCGTGTTACGTTACGGATAAATGATTATTAAATCAATATAATATTAATAATAATAATGATAGTCTAAGATAGGAAACAAAATAAAAATAAAAAGAGAGAGGAGAATATACATGTACATTACTGTACTACTCAATGGCCATTTTCATATCCGTGAACTTCTGCACTTGTTAGAAATGAATCGTGTGAGTTACCAAATGCATATGCCTTTTCGGAAACCAAAGCGTCATCGTCTGTACTATCATCGTCGCTCAAGTTCAGGCCACTAACGCAATATGCCAACCCACTTTTTTTATAATCAGCAGAAGGGTTGGCAGCAACGGCCCTGCTTCCGGTACTTGCACCAATGATGCTTCTCATCGAAGTAACCATGGAAGTATTCGGTGACGAGAGAAGAGATCCGTGTGATATTATAGTTCTCAACTCTTTGGCATTAGGAACAGCGCTACCTCCTATTGTCAACTTCGAAACAGATGCACACGATCCCATTGATCTGCTGGATAATCCCGTGGTTCCGTTCAATGACATGTTAGCGACCGAACCTGATCTAGATAAAGCGCAGGTCAAGTTAGGCGACATTAATAAAGAGGATTCGGAGAAGGCATTACCGTTTCCACCCTGGTTGAAAAGAATTGAATTGGTTGTTGTTGTAGGCTTTGGAAAGAAGAAATTAGGAGGAGGTGCTCTGGATATTCTCGAATCAGTGGTTCCATTCTTACTGAGATCGTCATTTGCAGAATCAAAGAAAGATATCCACTTGGTCGCTTGTGGATCAGAAGATAAAATGGATACTATGGTACTGTAGTCTAGTGGTGTGGTTGATGGTTCTTGTTTGACCTCTTGAATTTCATATCCTAGATGCCATTCATCCGATCTAATCAACGATGAGACTTGAGATAACGCAGCCGATGATAGTTGTTCGTTAGATAGATAGTTTCCTATTTCAACATATAATAGAATAGCTAATCCATATTCAAAGCCACCGGCTCGATCCAACCACTTTCTGCTGAAGCGAGCATAATTTACGATGAAATTTATTCCAAACGTTTTGATCATACCTTTCAAAACCAATATAACTTGCTTATTTAGGTTGGTCGTGGTATTGTCACAGATCTCATCGATGGTTGCTAATGCCAACAATATTGGATTGCTTTCCAATCCGTCAGATATGATATTTTGAAAGTTTGGTCTAGAATAATATTCTTGGCTAGCATCAAGCTTTAGAAACTGTTCAATCAACTTGAACCACATGATTTGTATATCTTGCTTTTTGTCTAGATCTTTGTAGTTCTTGAAATCAATGGTATAGAACAAGTAATCAAAAATGGTAGTCAAATAAGGAGATTTTTTCACGCTGATTAATGTATCTTCACGAGTAGCCTGAAGGATTGCTCCTAAATCATATATGACTAAGCTTGAAAGTTGATAAACTTGGGATGATGTCAACTTATTCTTATCATCTGCAAACACTTCATAATAGAAAACAAAGATCCCTTGAATCATGTCGTTGATTTGATTATTATAATAAACATGTTTGCTTAAACTTCTAATTATGCCAACATATTCATCAGCCAATTCTTTGTCTCCGGTCTCCGTTAGAATCAACATCTTTTCAAGCTGTAAAACATCACCGAGGATCTCCTTAACTGGTAATCCAACCATGTTGACATCTTCGCATGATAATAGGTTAGAAATCAAGAGGGCTAAGAAACTCTTGTTTGTGGTGGTCTTGGCATTATTCAATTCCAAGATCAAAATGGAAATAACTCTATATCTTAATTCAATGTGGGTTTTTTTAGTGCAAACTTCTAAGAGCATATTAAGCCATATTGGATCACAATTGTTTTTTAATGAGTAATTGATCACCGACTTGGTTGCAATATCAACTTGTCGTTTGGTATTAGTGTCAAAGAAAGCCTTCAAAGATATCATGACGTGATGCTTGATTCCCATGCTGGATTCATCAACTTCAAGAGATGCGGATGTGATAATTTTCACCAATTCAGGACTTGTGGCTTTGTGTTCCAATTTGGACAGTAACATTTCAACGCATTTTTCAATCATTGACATTTGGTTGGTGTATCCTGCATCAATATAAGTAGAAATAACAATTGTGGATTTGATACTTATCTTTTGCCAATTTTCGGAGGCATTGATATCACCCAACGTGATTAACTTATTTGCTAGAGACAAAAAGTTTTTCAAAATTGAGCTATCGGAGGTAAATATTTGTCGTTGGAATGGTTCTAAAACTTCGGAATACTTGATGAAAACTTGAGATGCCAATTCGCAACTTGGTAAATCATTTAGATTTATAATTGAGTGTAAGATTCCAACAATAGTTGGAGTTAAGATACCCAAGTCGTCAGAGCACTGAACAACCAATTCCTGTAGTATGTAAAGTGTCACATGCAAGTGTCCTACTCTGGAATGGGAAATGTCCGATTTCGTCTTTATAACCAAGAACTTACAAACTTTTTCCAATTTGGTTCTTCTGGTTTTCGCATAGTACATAAGGTAACTCAACTCGGCATTATTGGGTTTCGTTTCGTTTCCCGGAAGCTTCTTGGAAGGATAGCATCGTAAAATTAGCTTTTGATGTTTCGGTTTATATAGCATCATTAAATAAGAGATAAAGGAGTGTAAACTGAAGATGATTTTTCACCGAGAATGGGGTCAGACTGGATGTAAGTGTGGATGTGCATATATAACTAGGTGTCCTAGTTAGTATTCGTGTCGGTGTCGGTGTCGGTGTCGGTTTCGGTGTTGAGTTATCGTGTACAACGTGTCGGAATAGCAAGGGTGTGTGAGTGGATGTATTAGAGGAAAGCCAGATATTTCAGTTCCTTGGAGTATAATTGAACAATGGATGATGCAACACAATCGAGTGCTAATGGCTGTTGGCTCCGCTTGAGCAGAAAGACACAGATGCATATAACACCAATCTCAAAGCACCAACGCACAGCAACGCACAGAAACACCAGAAACACAGCGAGTCCACCAACCTCCTGGTGCGCCACGCTATATTCAGCCACACGTTTCCCTTGGCGTAAAAAATTGATCCTTTAACAACTAATAAAGCTGGCTGACACTTGCCAGTACTGATCTGATACCACCCTTTGCAGTGTATAAATTATCAGCTGATCACTTTATCAGTATAACATACAATAATGGCACCAATATACGTCAAGGGTGGAGTCTGGTCCAATGCCGAAGATGAAGTTTTGAAAGCTGCGATTGCAAAATACGGATTAAACCAATGGTCAAGAGTGAGTTCCTTGCTATCAAAGAAAACTGCAAAACAATGTAAACTAAGATGGAAAGAATGGCTCAATCCACAGATCAGGAAGTCAGAATGGACCAAAGAGGAAGATGAGCAGCTATTGAATTTGATTAAATTGAGGCCTAATCAATGGAGCTCGATAAGTGTAATCTTGAATAGAACAGCCAACCAATGTGTGGAAAGATATCAACATTTGCTAGATGATAACCTAGATGAATCTGATCTAAGGTTAACAGGAAATACCCCAGGTGGGGTAGATGCTCTAAACCTGAATTCAGAGTCAAAGCCTGCAAGGCCCGATTTTGAGGAGTTAGATGATGATGAGAAGGAAATGTTGAGCGAAGCAAAAGCAAGATTGGCTAATACTCAAGGTAAGAAAGCAAAGCGTAAGGCCAGAGAAAGGATGATAGATGAAACTAGAAGAGTAGCCATCTTACAAAAGAGAAGAGAATTGAAGCAGGTTGGTATCAACACTAAGCTTAAGCACAAAAAGAACTTCCAAGATGAAATGGACTATAACAAAGAGGTCACCTTTCAGCGACTCCCCCAAGAGGGAGTTTTTGATACAACTGAAGAGGATTCACATAATATAGTGGAAAAGCAAAAATTTGATATGAGAACCGATAAATTGGGTACCTATAATCAGCAAGTTGAGAAAGAAAAGAAAAAAGAAAAAAGAAAACGAGACGATATGAACCGTTTGAATGCTAAAGATGCTTGGGCTGCTCCGAGTGAAGGTGATCAGGATGACCTCACCAAAAGAAGGAAACTTATGCTAAGTGCACCAGGTACAGTTGTTGCCTCTGAACAGCTTGATATTGACTCCAGAATCAGTGAAGCAGCTAAGAGCATCAATTCACAGACTTTTGAAAAATCTGTGTTGTTCACGAAGCCAACTGATGCTGAAGACGCTGCCGATGTTGAAACGCAACATGTATCATCTGTAGTGGTAGTGAAGAAAGAAAAGTCTCGAAAGAAGGCAAAGGTGATAACATTAGCCATGAAATTGAAGAAGTTGCCTACACCATTGAACAATTTTGAGATTATTTCAGAGCAAATACAAGATGAAGTAGTTGCATTGGAGTCAAGAGAAACTCCTGACAGTAGAAATATAATCTCCGACAGAGGGGAGATACAGAGACAGAAGGAGATTGACAAAAACAAACTTTTAGTTGAGCTGACTGTGTCGCAGTCTAAAAAGTTAGGACTACCGCTACCCAATCCATCACTTTTGGCTACTTCGAAGTTACAGTTTGGTACAGATCTAGAAAGGGAGGTGCATGAGCAGATGATCAATATAATCATTGCTGATTTTGAGGGTTCTAATGAGGAGTACACCGTTGAGCAACTTCTTGAACTAGATCATATACGTAAAGAATTCGAAGGAAAATTGGAAGAACGGTTACAAGAAACCGATTGGCCATCTTATGAGAAATGGTGTGAGAAGAATCAAAATGCGAGTGATTTGTCCTCCGATCAAATTATACAGTTGCTAAAGTCTGTTACTGCACAGTCCAAGTCCGTCGAGTCTACTCTTCAAAAACAACTGGCTGGCAAGGAATCCCGGATAAAGACATTAAACTCACAGATAGCCTCCCGATTGGAGGAGACATGCCAACTAGATTTGGACTACGCCAGATATCTGAGCCTGTCCCGTGACGAAGAGCAGATCATGAAGGTGAGGAAAGAAAGCCTCCAAGATGACTTATCCATTGTGAATGAGTCGGTGGAGGCTGCAAAGAGGGAGCTCCTGTATATGTAGAATATTGTGCTAGAAAATATATTTTTTAAGCTTTGTGGAAAGTGGGGTGCAGAACTTTTATGTGACAGAAAGTAATTGTGTATCAAAATTGGCATTGTAGCAGGAGGGCAAAAAGGAAGTGTTTCCCTTCTGAAGTGTGTTGTTTAATCTTGGATACCATGTTGTATGGACTCGTCCACACATAAGATGAATTACAGTTGCTTCACTGGAATCGTAACAGCTGATCCCCTTGAATGGGGGGACTCACCCCTCAACGGTGAGAAGACCAATATCCTTTTCACGGACCATCTACCAGTTACTCCTTCTTTGAAATATACAATAGATGAAATAAGATCATCATCTTTGGTGAAGAGAACAAGATCCCATAACCCTGACCATAACCAAAAACAAACCTCGGAGGTCAATCTGCCTTTCAAATCTTATCCCATTTTATTGGAGGACGATATTACTCTTGACGCCATTCTGATACCATCCCTTTCCGGTTATGATGAATATCAAACACACTCGAACTATAAAAGTCATTCAGAGATCAAATATCAAACGGATAATGAGAGCTACTACTCGGATTCTAGCTCATTAACGTCTAAAGATGCAGCCGAAGATTACCATCCATTCTCTGCGCTGCTTAAAAAGGCATTTACCCGATCTCAGGAGCAATTGCTCGTTTCAAAGGGAAGGGAGTTCTCCAGTCAAATGGAATATCCTTTATCCAATATTACTGAACCATTTGGAAGTCGGGATTTTGTGCTGAAAGCAACACTTGATCCTTCTCCTATCACCTCTTCCCCATCTTGTTATTGCTATTACTCCTGTTCGTGCTCATCATCTTACAAAGAAGACTTATTCACCACCGATATCCCGTTAGAAATATTTAAAATTGTTGGTGGCGTTTTGCAGCAGTCGGATTATGAAAAGACTAATCGGATCCATGGCGTGCAACATGTAAATACTGAGACTAGATACCCCAGACTCAATTCAAATTTCTTAAGGTACGTGGCTACCGACAACTCCTTCTTTTCAAATAGCTACATACAACTAACATCTAGAGAAATCGAATCATATTATCAGGAATATCTCAACTCTGATTATACTTCGATTGACTCATTCTTGTTGAGATTTTGCAATAATCCTGATGGAGAAGATTTTGATGAACTGTACGAATTCAAAAGAGATTTGAGAATAGGGCTCATTTCCAAAAATAGATTATGGTCAAATATTGTCCTTCCTCCAAGATCATTTGAAGAGAATTTCGAAGTGAGAACCAGAGTAGATACATACGTGAATGTTGAAACCGGTTTAATCGCCAAAAGAGGAAGAACTTTACCGTGGAAAAATATTGAGGACTTCAAAAGAGAAAGTGAACAAATAAGTTTTGGAAAACGTGGATATTTGAACGAAACCACCCAATATACTGTAAAGAATTGGTGCAGAAAACGGTGGATTGCTAAATCACTTGATTGAAAGTAGATATGCGCCAGTAGAATGATGCTGTGTACATCGAACTTGACGGAAAATCTATCACCTTGTTGCATATAACAGTTAATCGACACACAGGCTAGAAGAATAAAAAGTACAGGTATCAAACATTGAATTTTTGACTATAGATCAATAAATAGTTTATATTAGGAAACTACAATGAGTAGTAATTAAGTAGAATAAGCCAAGAAAAGTGATGCTGAATTTCTAACTTGCGAGCTGAATCTATTTTTTTTCAAACCCTTGTCTGGCCACTTTCTCAGCTTCTATTTTCGCCTTTTCAGGGTCCAGAAAGTTCCAGGTATCAGAAGTCGGAGATAATGTATCTGTAGTTTTGTTCAAGTCCAAATCAATCAACAGGGGGATACCGTTCGGGATATTAATCTTTGAGATTTCATGATCATCAATAGAATACAAATACTTCAATAATGCTCTAACAATTGATCCATGAGTCACAACCAATACAGTCTTTCCCAATTTTAACTCTTTCTCAATATTCTCTTCATAATAAGGAACCAGTCTTTCCATTGTCATTTTCAATGATTCACCCTTTGGCAAAACTGACTGATCTTCGAATCTGTATCGTTTATCATTGGTGCTAAAGAATTCATCATCAGCAGAACTTAAAGGTGGGCAACCTTCATATGCCCTTCTCCAGTACATATACTTCTCCTCTCCATATTTCTCTAAAACTTCAGTTTTATTATGCCCTTGTAAGATACCATAATGTCTCTCGTTCAATCTCCAAGTTTTGAAAACGTCCAAGTAATCCAAATTCAATTCATCCAATATAATGTTTGTTGTTTCGTTTGCTCTTGTTAACTTGGAAGTAAAGCAAACATCGGGTGATAATTCATATTCTTCAATCAATTTTGCAGTATTGACTGCCTGTTCTCTTCCGTTATTTGATAGATGGATATCCACCCATCCACAAAACTTGTTATCTTTATTCCACAGAGATTCACCATGTCTTACCAATATCAATGAGCCTTTCATTTGAGTTGTGTTTATATGAAGACTGATATTTGTATATCAGACTATGTGTGTGTTTTCAATTGTATTAAGAAAAAGTAGGACCAGTGGATGGAAAGATCAAAGCACCCAACTAAAAAAACAATACCAGGTGACATGTATTTACATATGATCAGCTAAGTTATCTGGCGGTGGTGTGTTATGTGGGAAACGGTGGTGCGCACTTTCTTCCGTTTTTGGCGCACACAAAATCTGGATCGGTGGGTTTTTACGGTCCAAACAACACTATTGAGAGATTGTAGGATAATACTGGATAATAACAAAAGGTATTTTGAAGACGAAAAAGAAAAAGAACTTACACTATATATTTAAACGCAACGATAAAGGAAAAACTGCCAAAATCCGTGCAGTTTCTTTATTCTTATTCCTTCCACTTTGCCTTCTCTTCAGCAGACAAGGCATTCCATGCACTAGCAGCCGACTTGATCATAGAACGAGCTTCGTCAATGCTTGCAACCTTTGCTGCCTGAGAAAAGAAGTCCTTCACGAATTTATTGTAAGCCGAAGGTGGTGCACCATATTTTGATTTCCAATCAAGCAGGTCCTTCTCATATTGAGCTCTTGCTTCAGTGTTGCTGTCCATAAGCTTTTGCTTTTCTGCACTATCTAAAGATTTCCATTTTTCACTGATAGCTTTTGCACCAACTGAAATGTCCCCAAGCTCGCCCGCACGCTCGGCGTAATACGACTTGGTGAACAGAGCATACGTGGTGACTGGTCTAACAGGCTTCGAAGCCATCTTCTCAAGCTTCTTCAATTGTGCTGGAGTTGGAGGCTTTGAATCTTTTGGCTCCTTAGCAGTCTTTGACTTTGTTGCCTTCTTGTTTGCGGCCTGAACATACAGAGGGGAAGAGGTGGCAATTGAACGGGAGCAATTGGCGAAGATTGAAGTTGCACAGAGCAAGCGTGGGGTGTGTAAACTAGACAACATTATTTGGACTGATGGTTGATGGTTGAAGGGGGTATTGGGAGAAGAAGAGTTGTGGGTGGCGATTGCAGAAGAAGCAGACGGGGCCCTTAAGAGCAAAACCCAGAAGAAGAGGAATTCCACCAGAAACAAAAAACAAAAACAAAAACAAAACAAAACCGGAACTGGAGCGCGCCATCTCTGCACCAGTGGCAACTCGATAAGGCATTTGCCTGTTGCGCCGTCTGCTGTTCTGCTCCGTTTTGCCACAGCTCTGCTTCTTATGTGACACATCACAATTGACTGTAGTATATCTCATCCTCTATATCTTATCCATAGTTCATTATCATATACAAGTCACATTCATCATGTTTAAATTATCCAGATCTTTCAACTTCTATAGATGCAGACCGTGTTCCCAATTGAGATTTGCCTCCCAGATAGCAATTCCCAATGATCCAAAATTGATTGCTCTATTGATCAGGCTGGCGAAGTTCGATGCCGATACAAATATATTTGAACAGTTGGAGAGTTTATCTTTATTAAGTCAAAGAAAGGGATTCTTCAATATCAATGCAAATGACTTGAGATTCTCCTCAAATTCGTCAAAGATAAACACCGAATATACAAACTTGCGCCACTTCAACGATCTAAACTCTCTGGTTGCAAACCAGTTTTCAAACATACTAGCACCACTCTCTCCTTCCGTCGGATCTCAATACTCATATGCCTCTTCAGCAGCAAACACTGCCAGTTCAACCATATTCAATAGCAATGCGTTTGCCTTGAACAAAAATACCGCAACTGACAAATACTTGCAATTGTTAAACAACTTGGCTCAAAATGATGTGGAACTGCAATCAAAGATTGGCAATGTTGTGAAATCATTCGAGAAAGAAGATGCTTTTTTTATCGATTACGTTATACAGTTCTGGATCAATTATAAAAACTTTAACAAGTCTGAATTCCGGAAACAACTTGAAAGCAACAAAGATACCACCAACCAGTCCAATGTTGGTGTCTAATTGATGGAATTCCCATCAATAAGTCATTCAACTTATTTATTACTCATTTTTTTTGAAGGTTGGATATTGGTATCCTTTGGTCATTGATTGGTCGGTCCCGGTTGTTGTTTTTAATCTCATAGATACATTTTGTTGTTTTTGCTTTAGTTTTTTATTTTTGCTTGTTATCAGAAGCTTCTTATACTTTAGCATCTTATTTTCACCATATTTATTTACCTTGATGGTATATTTCCAAACGAATTTGCATGTTTGCAATAGGTATATTATATCCGTTAAACGTAATTAATCTATAAATTAAAGAAAGAGAAGACATTATGGACCGTTTGATAATAGCAAATCCTCATCTTCGCTTTCATTTTGCTCTTCCTTCTCTTTTATCTGCTCGTAGTTTTTATCCCAGATAGTCTTAACTCCAACGGTGTGTAAATGATCCCACCACAATAGTTCAGCAGGGTCAACATCAGGTTCACACCATACAAATTCCTCCCCAGAACTATACCAGTACTGTCTCAACATCAACTCTTGTTCAGGTTCGTTGACGTCAAACCCTAACTCTCTAACTCTTTTCACAATATCGGCAGTTGCAAATCCATCTTGACCGTTGATCTCAGAATCAGCTAGGACAATCTTGGAACACATTAGCATTTCATCCAATTGAATATACCACTGAAAGGGTAGAGTACCCCTTTGAAATCTCAAATTACCATTTTCTAAACCTCTTGATGAAAGTGACATCGCTGCTAAGAAGCCACAGTTAAGAACAAATGTCGCCATTGCTGCATATATACCGTATATCCCATATTCTCCAAGATGTAAAATTTCAGGGTGCTTGATGGAGACCCAAATGTGAAGGGCACCAAAAAAGGAACCAGTTGAACCAAGAGAGTAAAACAAAGTTTTCCAGATTTTTCTGACTTTTAATCTTTTGTACCTTGGTGTACTTATGGTCATTTCAACTAAATCTAGTGCTCTACTCATCTGACCATCCCATAGTAGCTTTCTGAAAGGTATATTCAACAATTCAAACGGTATAGTTTGTTGTCCATTAGTATAATGATAAGAGAATATAACCTGTTTGATGAAATTGAAATTCAAAATTTGATTCGTATTTGTATTGGCCATCTTGAAAAAGCTCCCGATCAATTCATCATCCATCTTAAACTGAGGTTGTCTTGTAAGTTTTAACAACAATTTATTGGTCAATTCAATCAATTCTGATTCTGATTCTGAATCGTTTATTTCATCTTGGAAGTTTTTAATGGTTTTAAAGTATTCAACTATCTTAGTATTACTGATGACACCATTCGATGATTTCAAATCATCTGTGATATTTGACTCTAAAGTTTTATATCTTTGAGTGAATAATTCCAATGAGGTTCTAATTGTGGATTGAGATCTAAAGCTAATCAGAGGCTTGAAATAAAATCTCGAATTAATAACTCCAAATTGTTTCCTTAGGCTGTTGATAATCATTTGATAATCTGTGAAACCCTTCCTTTTTGCCTTTCCCAGTGTATACTTGAGGCTAAGTTAGTGGAAACCAGGTGTAGCTATATCAATCTTCCTTGCAATCAAGCAAAGTGGGGTAGAAAAAGAATAACATTTTGAGCACAGCCCTCATCATACACGGTGCAGAGGTGTAAAAGAGAAGAAGGACAGTTTTTAAAATAATTTGCACAGCCGCAAACCTATATTTTTTTTCAATTTTTTTTTCTTTTTTAATTATTTTTCTTTTATTTGATTGAAGTGGTTTTCAGGTTCACCATCTCAGAGGAAAATAGTGTACTGTCAACATCTTTAGCATATAGATCGATATAATTATATATATCTGGAAACAACTTTAATCTCACTGCCTTTTTAATTTGTTATACCCACACTCAAAAGATGGCTGCCCCAACTGCAATCAAAAACATTATACAAAACGATTCCATAATAAAGCAACAGGCAGAACCTGTTGAACAAGATGATGTGCTTATTGATGCCGTGATGGACCAAGATCCAGTGGAGAATGATGTCGAATCAAAGAAAAATGGCAAAGAATCAAAGCCACAAGCTGGTTTGGTGTTGGATGAATCAGGAAAACCAAGATTTCAATCACAAGCAGCTTCAGGAATGAAAGTCAAATTAGAATCCCGTAAAGTTGGTATACCTCCTCACAGACTGTCTCCTTTGAAAAACTCATGGCCAAAAATATACCCTCCTTTGGTTGAACATCTAAAACTACAAGTTAGAATGAATTTAAGAACAAAGAACGTTGAGTTAAGAACGTGCACAAAAACTACCGATGAAGGAGCACTTCAGAAAGGTGCTGATTTCATCAAAGCTTTCTCCTTAGGATTTGATATAGATGATGCCATTGCTCTATTGAGATTGGATGACTTGTATATCGAGTCTTTTGAAATCAAAGATGTTAAAACTTTACAGGGTGACCATTTGTCAAGAGCTATCGGTAGAATTGCCGGTAAAGACGGTAAGACTAAATTTGCAATTGAAAATGCTACAAGAACTAGAATTGTTTTAGCAGATTCAAAAGTCCATATTCTTGGTGGTTTCTCTCATATCAAAATGGCAAGAGAAGCTGTTATGAGTTTGATTTTGGGTAGTCCTCCTGGTAAGGTTTATGGTAACTTAAGAACAGTTGCTTCCAGATTGAAAGAAAGATATTGATTCATCTACTTCGCATTGTACACCACTTTTTTGTTTGTTCTCGTTTTGTTTTTTAATTACCTTAATACTCTCAGTATAGTACAAACCAAAATAATAACATTTAAAATGACGTAAATGGTATTCTTGTTATGAATATGTTTATCAATATATAGTAAAAAAATGAGAACTAAAGCAAGTTAAAGGGTTAATCCAGAAATTCTTCAGCAACATCTCTCAATAAGTTGAACTGATATGCATCAGATACATTCTCATAGATTCGGCAACTTCTGAGGATTTCTTTCTTTGAGATGGTACTGATCCATTTTCCTGAACAATGACAGTGTAAAGACAACTCGTTCTCCCTGATTCTTGAACATTTCTCACATTTGAAATCCTGTGTTAGGTATTTCGCAATATGCTTGGTGAATTGGAAGATCAATCTCTCTTCAATTATCAACTTGTTGAATGGTTTATCACAAGATTCACAATTCCAGATAGTAGCTTCATCATCTTTGCAGATATCAACATCCTTTGTATGGTTACAATAATCACAAACCCATTGAGGAACAACCAGCGATGTGGAAGGGTTCTTGAACTGTCCCTCCTCACTAAACTCCTTGATTTCAAATAAGTTTAGTAGCTCTTTACGTAGCATTCTAACCTCAATATTTCTTCTCTTTGAAAGACTCAAAACATGGCAAATGTACTTAAGTAATTCCAAAGTACCGTTGGTGAGATTCAGATGAGAACCTGCTAATTTTGGGAATTTGAAGTCTTCGGCCATGATCGGATCAAGCATAGTTTCATTTTGCTTGGATATCAGATTTTTGATACGTTTCAATAATGGTAGCCTAAAAGATTCGCACATACCTTGACTAAAGTCCTCCTTGTCGTCTTCTTGAGTATCGTTCTTAACACCATTGAGCCACTTATTATTCTTCAAAATTTGAGTGATTTGAGTTGTTCTTCTAGCAGATGATGGGGAACCTTGCGTGCCAGAGTGTTTGTATTCACATTGTCTGTGTTTGATTAGAGCATCCATGATAACAACAACCCAATCTTGGAATTCCTGCTGTAGAATTGGTGGCAAAAAGTTCTTGATTTGCCATTGCGAGACGAATTCCAAAGCCTGCTCCTCCTGATTGGTCTCTTCAATTTCAAGACAGTAACTACCTGAGTAGTTGAACTGATCCATCCACACAAGAAGATCCCAATATCTAGCAACACTCAACTCTAGGAAATTGAATAAAGGTTTTGCTCTTAGAGAAGTGATAACATACTGACCATAAGCATACGAGTTTTCAACCTGCGTTTTGTTTGTTCTTATAATGGCTTTGTTTCTGTCAGCAAAGACAATTGAGGATCCCAAACTTCTGAATTCTCCCAAAATTTGAGCCAAACTCTTCTTGGTCATATTATGAACATGGTAATGCAATGATGAATCATACAAGAAAGATGATGGGTTACGGTACCATGATATAAAACCGTGGATCATAGAATCAGCATTTGCATCATTCTTAATGGCATCGTCCCACCAGGTCTTAACCATTACTCTAAGAGCTGATAAAGCAGGACCAGAGAATGAATTTTCAGCAAAAGTGCCACCTTTCAAATCAGAATCGGCATTATCTTCAACTTGTTCATGAACACCTTCAGCCTCATTGATTAACGTGGATGTAAGAATGGTATTGATAGTCAAGTTTTTGATATCAAGTTCAATACAAACACTTTCGTATATTTCGGGTCTATTAACAACCGGGAACTCAAAAGATTCATCTGTGTTCAATAGCATGTTGTCTTTCTCGGATCCACCATAATCAGGATTGGAACTTGGAGACCACCATAGCACAATATTCGATTTGACCAACTTTCTAGCATACTCGATATCAATAAGGTAGCCCATATTATCAACTTGCAAGTTACATAACGGGATATTACCATATTTAGCTAAGGCAATCATCCTACTAATCCATCCAGCCAACGACAAATAATGATTGACTATTCTCTTGATTATCAAGGAGTGCCACGATAACGCATTCAGTTGAATTTCGCTGATTTTCATCTTCAAGTTGGGCAAGTTGTTGATTGATTTCAAAATCTTACACAGCTTATCTGAGACAGGTGACTGAATTACAAACAATGGTTTGGATGCACTCTGTTCTGATATTGAGCCAATTTTGGAATTCAACTTTTTGTAAAGCTTAGAGATATCAGTAAAATATTGAACCTCAAACTCGACGTTCTCTTTGTAGTCAATCAAGTTGTAGTATTTTGAGAATGAGTCCCTTTTGGCCTTGAACATGTCTGCATAAAAGGAGTCAATGTTAGACGGCAATTGCTGAGCATTAGCAGAAGGTTTGAGCGCATATATAGTGGCAACCGAACTGGAAGAGTTGAATAAAGTGAAAAATTGGTACGAGTTCGAAACAACATGAAGCAAATAAAGAATACCCATCGAAAAACGTCCTAAGTAGTTATCAGCTGGAAGTGGTTTCAAATTCTTGTGGTCAAAACCTTTCTCAAGTGACTTTGCAAGTGAACCGATCTTGTCTTCATTGAACTTGACACATGTACCAATTTCCATGATTGCTCTTTCTGTGGCACCGATATGAGATTCATATATTCCTAGGACAGAACTATCATTGAAGACACTATCAACTTGATCCATTTGCTCATTGAAAGTGGATTCTGGCATAATCATTTTGAAAAGATATGTTGAAGATTGACCATTTGGTAAGGATTCAATGGCCTTGGTGACTTCACAATTGGGTATTATGTCTTGAGGAAATGTATCAGACTTGAAGTTGATGAACACCTTCTTAGAGATGTGAATTGATAAGGATTGAATCTTACCCCCAATCAAAACGAAAGCTTTCAAATAGCCTGCACGTGATGGATCAGGACTATATTGTATTATCTGCCACTGTGAATTAACAAAATGTTCAGCTTGGTTTCTGATGATACTGTTGACGGCCGATTTATCACTACTTTGGAAGCTGGAACCAAAAATCTTCTGTCTTCTTTGCCTTTCCAATGCTTGAATCTTCCATTTCGCTTTCTGGTATTTGAGAAAACCAACATAATCTTCCAATGGATCTGGAATAGGCTGGTTCAAAATACGTTGCGTCTCCTCTTCGTGAGTTTCATTTTCAGCAAGTCTTCTCTTTTTGGAAGTAACTTTTCCAACTTTTGGACCCTGTCCGTTAATCATAGTTCCATTACCAAAATCTTCCATATCTTGAATCTTGTTCGTCACATCAGCCATGACTGGCTTTGACCCTTTTGGAGCTTTGCTGAAAAAAGTGGTCAAAGAGCTCTGCTTCATTTTGTCATCTCTCACGTCAATTCTTCTTTGAAGCCAGTCAGGATGGGCGATTCTAGGAACAGGATTATCAACACCTTGTAAAGCGGCAGGAATAGTGATGATCTTTTGAATAACGGAAGCCAATCTTTCTCTGTAATAACTCCAATCGATGATTGTTCTTGGGTCAAAGTCCTCTAAGGTAGGATCAATTAACCATTTTCTAAGGTACTTTGATTTCACCGAAAGCTCTGAGGAAAAAATAGCAGTAGGAATAGCTCTTTCCGTGATTGGGGCATTTAATGGTCTGTCGGCAACAATATACTTACATGCCAAACCTTTGTCCTTGACCATCTCTTCTCCCAAAAATTCACCTAATCTTTTTGCTGTGGTAATAGAAGTGGATTTTTGAGCTCCGTATTCTTCTAGACTCTTTGACATACTTCTGTTCGCACAAATCAACTCAATTAAATCTTCATCTTCTAACATTTTACCTCTTGTGTCCAAAACATCAAGCCATCTGTTGGCAACGTTCGCAACAGAATTATAACAGCCTTCAAGTGTTTCACCATCAAGGAAAAGTTTGAAGATATCAGATTGGAAATTTTTGATCAGTTGCAATTCTCCTCTTCTTTTTAGTTCGAAACCTTTCAATTCTGCCAAAGATCCGTCGAAATTGAAAACAGCATATCTTTTCTTCAAACCTTTACCTTCATCTTTAGATGTTGGCAATATCATTGCCTTGTATGGACCATCGACTTCGAAGAAGATAGAGTTATCCGAGTGAGTCTCATATTTTAGTTTCACTGGATCAACTAGAGTCTGATACTGATGATTAGTAAATTTTTGATGCACCAAATAATTCAACATTGAGCATGGATAGGATGTGAAAATCTTTTTTCCATTTTTAAGCTCAAAATTGAAGTCTTCTGGGAAACTTTTCGGTAATATACACCAAATACCATCAGTGTCCAATTCCAAAGGTCTGCCCAATCTTTCAACTAATTGTCTTGCCATTTGAATAATTGTTGCTCCGGTTAAACATGTTATACCAGCCATCTCCATAGAGTACCATCTTGAACCTTTTCTCATGACGTAACCGTAGAAAGAGTTCAAAATGACTTTATGTGCCAATTGCAATGAATCATATAAAACAACCATTTTCTTGGCTTCCTCAATAGCATGCTTGTCTGATTTAGGGAGTGACGCAGCTTTACCTTTCCAAACTTTCGTCAATCCTTTAAACTCATATCTTCTATCTCTGAAATCTCTCACCGTATTAACATAGAACGGATTTTCCCTTTGACAAATAATTGCCTCTCTTTCAACAGTTTCCGTTTGCTTGATTCTGTGATAAATTTTCCTTGAGTAATCGGCAATTCTTTTCTTAACGTGGGCTGTTTGTTCAGCATATCCCAAGTCATCGAACTGTCTTCTGGGTAAGCCAGCTCTTCTAGGCGGAAAGGTCTCATTCTGGCATGCATTCTTGATCATGTTATATTCATTCATTTCTGCCGGATAAAATTCACCCCTCCATGACCAAGTCAGTCTTCTGTCACAGTTCTTACCAGGTCTATTAAAATCACAAGCTGCACAGTCTTTTTCTTCCTTCATGGAATCTGGTTGCAATCTATTACTGGTCATGATATTTGGATACATCGAGGCGACATCCACGTGATAAATCAATGGTGTTTCCTTTCTCTTTGGCGTATCTCTGAGTTCAATAAGCTGTTTCTTAATCTCGTTGTAAACCTCGTCATAATTGACAACATCATCTAAAGATTTATTGGCTTCAACCGTAATGGAGAATTTAAGAGCATCGTCTAGATCGGCCAATATTTCATCCACGGCAGAAGGATCCACACTAAAATCAGTAGCGATATCTGCTCTGAAGACACCGGCTTCCAACGATTCCACATGCCCACCGACGTAGGTTTCGGACTCCAATAGATGACCATCATAAAATCTTTCCAAAGGGTCTGTGTGTTTGTTCGGAAGCAATATATCATTCTCATAAGCTTGCACCATCAACAACATTTCACACAAGGTACCAGTACCTTTTCGAAGCACCTCATCAGGATTAAGTGGAATGATAGTACATAACGAGAAAATGAAAGGATGCACATACTTGAAATACAAGTAGTAGGTAGCGACAGCATCAGAAACAGAGTATTCGGATAATATTTGAGGTTTTTCATATGCGTATGGAGTCATGAGCTCTGGATCTAGTTCGGTTGGATTATACCCTAGCTTTGCTGTGGTCACGGCTTTCAAACCCTGTGAACCTTGAGGAAGGTAAGAATCTCTTTTGACCCATCTGAAACAATCCATATGGACACAATGATTTGCTTTGTATTCTCCTTCACTATCCTTGGCAAAACCGATTTCTTTGAACATATCTAGGTTATGATAAGCAGCTCTTGCTTCCACAAATGGCCAATCAAAGAAGTCACCATTAAATGTCGCTATCACTGTTGGTCTGGAGTCTCTGATGTGTTCGAAGAACCTTTCCAATAGGGCTTTTTCATCAGCTTCATTGAATATCATAAATTGGCCAGGGTATTCGGGTTTAGGTGTGTATTCGAAGTCATCTATATCTTCACTAATGATATCTCTGTTGGTGATCAAGTAACCATCACCATCGATCATATAAGATATCATCATCACTTGATCAACAGCACTATCAGGAAACTTCAACGGAGCTTTAGTAGTTTCAATATCAAATGCCATGACAACTGGATCTGCAAACGCAATTTTAGCTTTATCTTCAACTAATGTGGCACCATCCTCGTTAGCTTCAACAGTGTACCACTTACCAACTCTTATGTTTTTGTCAATCGAAACACGAACGTGATAGGGCACATCATATTCTCTAATGTCTTCGATTAATTCTGATGCATCTCCAAACTTTGGTCCTTGATCTTCTTCAATCTCTTGAATGACATCTTGATCATCATCCTGGTTCTTTAGATATATGTTATAATTTAAGTTAACTGAAGAGTAGATATCCTTTGAGTCTTTTGAGGATTTGTTTTTCAATATAATGGGATTTAATATTCTTCTCGCCTCCAGTAAGTCTGTGATATTGTGAAAGCTCAATTTGATTAAAGTTCTCTTCAAACCTATAAGATGATTGGCAAGGGCTAAATCTTCCTTCTCCACTCTTCCTAATTTTTTTAACACACCTTCAAGGGATTTTCTTAGCCACTCTTCAATTTCAGTCTCTGCACCAGGCTTGCAAACAAGCAGAAAATATGGGTCATAATTGACACTGACTTTGAATGATCCTCCCTCTTCATCCAAGAGATAGTAGTCCACACCAGAGATACCAGCAAGAACATCGTTGGAGGGAATGGTGGTTGGATGCATGTTCACCAGCCATCCTGTTCTCTTGGGACCGGATTCATATCTATCGAAACCAAAAACAGAATCAACTGTGTCAATTTCTTTCACTAATTCTAATTTCGATTTTGAGGATGAAGTGTTATATTGGTTATATTGTTGCTGTTTGGAATCTTTTGAGAACACATTGTAGTTCTTGTCGGTATTTTTCACAAATCTTGCAGAGGAAGAGCCCTTGAACGCAGTTCCTGAAGACATTGAATCAATAAATAATGAGCTTTTATGATAATCGAGTCTCAGATGTATATGAGTAGGGGTATATGGATATATAAAAGTATATTTGATTACTGATATTCTCTGGTATCTTTGAGTTATCAAATCACCCATGATTGGAGTTACAACAGTATGTGGAAATAAGTACGCGTCGGAACGCCAAAATTACATGGAACTGCCGTTTCGAGACCCGTCTCTTACGTAATCTTCCACACATGATTTGGTTTTTTTACGAGTGGTGGTCAACTTGTAAAGGTGGTACGCCATGATCTCCATTTGTTCGACCTCCAGTGTTCTTAACATTCCACAACCACGCATCCATATTGTGCAAGTAGATATACTTCATCAGAGTTGTTATTAAAGTTTCCCAATCTCAATAATGTATAACCCTTACGCAACGCAGGACCAGTTTACGCAAGGCCAACAGGCTCAACCTCAACAGGGACAGCAACAAGGACAGTTCCCACAAGCAAATGCTCAATACACACAACCACAACAACAGTATGGAGGATCAATCCCAGCTGCTTCTATTGATCCGTCTAATCCAAATAATAACATGAACTTCAACACTTTTTTCAATGACCCTGCAGCTCAAATGGGTTTGCATTTTTCTCAATCGGCATTCAATGCTTCACAGCAATATATGCAACAAAATTTTGGCCAACTTGTCCACAGTTCTGATATCAAATATTATTTCAAAGTGTCCAATTCCTATGTTATGAAAAAGCTTTTCTTGATTCTTTTCCCATATAAAAACAAAACGTGGACAAGACAATACAGAACATCAACCGATGTTTCCAACGCAGCTTCTCAACCAACTGAAATATACGCTGCCCCAGTAGAGGATGTCAATGCCCCTGATTTATATATTCCACTTATGGCATTCATGTCCTACATTCTATTGTGGGCTCTATTTTCTGGATTTGAGGGTGATTTCCATCCTCAGCTACTTGGTTATGCAACCACAAGAACTTTGGCATTTTATTTCATTGATATTTTTATTTTGAAAGTGTCGTTCTACATTTTAGGTATCTCCTCCAAGAATAGCAAATTGTGGGATTTGGTTGGTTACAGTGGTTACAAATTTGTGAGTGTGTTACTGTTGATGGTTATCAAGCATTTTTTCGGTGGTTCTTACTTCCTCACCTACACTGGTTTTTTCATGGTTGTTTTCTCATTAGGTTTTTTTCTTATGAGATCATTGAGATATGTTGTGTTACCAAGTGGATTGGACTCTGGAAGCTTATCGTCTGGTGCTAAGAGGATCAGAACGCAATACTTGTTTGCGTACTCATTTGTGATTCAGGCTGTCATGGTTTGGTTGATGGCATGAGACTTTGTTCTTCAGCACACAACTTGTATATTGTAATTTTACCGTACAACCAACCTTGTATAACAACCCCGTTGGGTGGAGTACAAAATGGTGGTGCCAATATAAACAATAGACAAGTAAATAAGTAAATAAAAGTAAAAAAAAGTGTCTGGTCTGTCACCAGAGTGGCGTGTCATTATCGCAGGTTACCCGGCTGGCCAACCTGCCCACTGGCGCGAAGGGGGAAAGCCACCCCGCTGCCCTGCGAGTGGTCCCCGGTGCCATGGGCTCCTCCCCGTGCACCTGCTCGCACGCTGTTAAGTTGCATCTGCGTGTAAAAAAATTTTCTAATCAGAGTGTGTCCAGTTGGTTTAATTAAAAATTTCAAATGTATTCTTCTACCTTTCTTCTTCAACATACTTTTTCTTTGGATTTTTAACAACTTAACTCCCTAAATTACTATAAATATATCAAAATGGGTATGTACTTGTTACAATTATTCTCAATTATTCTTTTGCCACCCTTCATTTGCCGTTTTTATAGCTTGTCCATTGGTGGGAAAGTAGTTTTATGCTTTGGAGAAAGGAATGAGCTTCAAAACTTCAATGCTTTCTGATTACAAATACTTTTTGACCTCTAGCTACAGAATCTAACTTTCCTATTATAATGGGTATTTTTATTCCTGGTTGTTTTGTATAATTTTATCGTATTAACTAGGAAACTCAAATGAAGGATTTAAGAATATTTTTTCTGATTGCCTTTTGCTCTTTGCATTTTGCATTCCAATTTTTACCCGAAAAAAACATACTAACTTTGTTATTATATCTGTCAAATAGTTAACTTCACTGTTGAACAAATCAGAGAGTTGATGGACAAGGTCACCAACGTCCGTAACATGTCTGTTATTGCCCACGTCGATCACGGTAAATCTACCTTGACCGATTCATTGGTCTCAAGAGCTGGTATTATCTCCGCCGGTAAGGCTGGTGAAGCCAGATTCATGGATACCAGAAAGGATGAACAAGAAAGAGGTATCACCATTAAGTCTACCGCCATTTCTTTATTCGCTGAAATGACTGACGATGATGTCAAGGATATCAAGCAAAAGACCGAAGGTAACCAATTTTTAATTAACTTGATTGATTCCCCAGGTCACGTTGATTTCTCTTCCGAAGTCACTGCTGCTTTGAGAGTTACCGATGGTGCTTTAGTCGTTGTTGACTGTGTTGAAGGTGTCTGTGTCCAAACTGAAACCGTCTTAAGACAATCTTTAGGTGAAAGAATTAAGCCAGTTGTTATCATTAACAAGGTTGATAGAGCTATGTTAGAATTGCAAATCACCAAGGAAGATTTATATCAATCTTTCGCCAGAACTGTTGAATCCGTTAACGTTATTATTGCTACCTACGTTGACCAATCTTTAGGTGACATCCAAGTTTACCCAGACAGGGGTACCGTTGCTTTCGGTTCCGGTTTACACGGTTGGGCTTTCACTGTTAGACAATTCGCTAGCAGATACTCCAAGAAATTCGGTGTTGACAAGACCAAGATGATGCAAAGATTATGGGGTGACTCATACTTCAACCCAAAGACCAAGAAATGGACTAACAAGGACAAGGATGCTGAAGGTAAGGAATTAGAAAGAGCTTTCAACATGTTCATCTTAGATCCAATCTTCAGATTGTTTGCTGCTATCATGAACTTCAAGAAGGCTGAAATTCCAATCTTGTTAGAAAAGTTAGAAATTAACTTAAAGTCCGAAGAAAAGGAATTAGAAGGTAAGGCTTTGTTAAAGGTTGTTATGAAGAAATTCTTACCAGCTGCTGACGCTTTATTGGAAATGATTGTTGTTCACTTACCATCTCCAGTTACTGCTCAATTCTACAGAGCTGAAACCTTATATGAAGGTCCATCTGATGATGCTGCTTGTATTGCCATCAAGAACTGTGATCCAAAGGCTGATTTAATGTTCTACGTCTCCAAGATGGTCCCAACCTCTGATAAGGGTAGATTCTATGCTTTCGGTAGAGTTTTCGCCGGTACTATCAAGTCCGGTATGAAGGTTAGAATTCAAGGTCCAAACTACGTTCCAGGTAGAAAGGAAGATTTATTCATTAAGGCTGTTCAAAGAACCGTCTTGATGATGGGTAGATCCGTCGAACAAATCGATGACTGTCCAGCCGGTAACATTATTGGTTTAGTCGGTATCGATCAATTCTTATTGAAATCTGGTACTTTAACCACCTCTGAAACCGCACACAACATGAAGGTCATGAAGTTCTCTGTCTCCCCTGTTGTTGAAGTTGCTGTTGAAGTTAAGAACGGTAACGATTTACCAAAATTAGTTGAAGGTTTAAAGAGATTATCCAAGTCCGATCCATGTGTCTTATGTA
This sequence comes from Ambrosiozyma llanquihuensis, assembly GCA_030568425.1. NCBI lineage: Eukaryota > Fungi > Ascomycota > Pichiomycetes > Pichiales > Pichiaceae > Ambrosiozyma > Ambrosiozyma llanquihuensis. Next base: position 40,040 of record JAJMFV010000297.1, on the reverse strand, counting down.
AGATGTCCGAATCCGGTGAACATATTGTTGCTGCTACTGGTGAATTACATTTGGAAATTTGTTTATCTGATTTAGAAAACGACCATGCTGGTGTTCCATTAAAGATCTCCCCACCTGTTGTTTCCTACAGAGAAACTGTTGAAGCTGAATCCAGAATTGTTGCCTTATCCAAGTCTCCAAACAAGCATAACAGAATCTACTTGAGAGCTCAACCATTAGATGAAGAATGTTCTCTGGCCATTGAATCTGGTAGAATTAACTCCAGAGATGATATCAAATTGAGAGCTAGATTAATGGCTGATGAATACGGTTGGGATGTTACCGATGCTAGAAAGATCTGGTGTTTCGGTCCAGACGGTACCGGTCCAAATGTTGTTGTTGATCAAACCAAGGCTGTTCAATACTTGGCTGAAATCAAGGATCACGTTAACGCTGGTTTCCAATGGGCTACCAAGGAAGGTCCAATCTTAGGTGAAGCTTTAAGAGGTGTCAGATTCAACATCATGGATGTTACTTTACATGCTGATGCTATCCATAGAGGTGCTGGTCAAATCATGCCAACCATGAGAAGAGTTACTTTTGCTTCTATGTTATTAGCTGAACCAAGAATTCAAGAACCAGTCTTCTTAGTTGAAGTCCAATGTCCTGAATCCGCTATTGGTGGTATCTACTCCGTCTTGAACAAGAAGAGAGGTCAAGTTATCTCTGAAGAACAAAGACCAGGTACTCCATTGTTCACTGTTAAGGCTTACTTACCAGTCAATGAATCTTTCGGTTTCACTGGTGAATTAAGACAAGCTACTGGTGGTCAAGCTTTCCCACAAATGATCTTTGACCATTGGGCTACCATGGGTGGTGATCCATTAGACAAGACCACCAAGGCTGGTGAAATTGTTCACAATACCAGAAAGAGAAGAGGTTTGAAGGAAGATGTTCCAGGTTACGAAGAATATTACGATAAATTATAAGCTAATTCAAATTTATGATTTCATGCTCTTGAATTAATTTTTGTTGTATTTTTTATTGTTATAATTTAGTTTCTACTCGTTGGATTGTCCATTTAACGTATAGGTCATTTCCGAATATATATCTCACTCTATTTAAAATATGCACATACTGTAGACTTGTAACACGATATATGATATGATGGTGTTTGAAGACCTCGATGTCCATTTTAACAAATTTGAACAACAGTTGATTAAACAGTAATGCATGTGGTACATTTCAGGGGTGCTTGTTCAATTTATTGTTATTTAGAGGATCATACCATATTTTTTAAGCTATTTAGAAACTCTATTAAGGTAGATAAATAAATATCTTCAAGATCAGAAAAAAATCTTTAAATTTTGTTTCGTATGTTACTTTGAGTTCCTGAATGATTACTTAGATATTGGACGAAAGATATCTAGAATTCCCTATTTCTTGAGGTCAATAACAGAAACGGAATTAGATCTGGATAAAGTAGGTGTGGACAGAAAGATTGAAAAAAAAGCATGGCAGAGAGGGAAATGATAATACAAATTATGCCATCAGGATCAGCAATAGACAAAAAGGGGATGATGTGATTCAACGCCAATATCAGCTTCTATGATTTAATGGGTGCCAAATTGATCTAAATCTTGAAAACAATAAGATCGAAACTACATTGGTTTCAATCTTCGAGGGAATCAAGATTATTTAATTCAAAAATGAAACATCCTCTTCATATGTGATTCATGGAGGAGCAAACATAAATTGTCGCAAAGGAGGATAGATTTTATGCTCTTTCCAGAGAATACATGCTTCACACGATATCGAAATTGCTGAGTATGAGCCTACAAGCCACGAAAAACACTGATATCTATACATGTCTCGACATTCGAGTGCAACAGATTATGTAATGGCAGTGACAAGCTAACATGTAAGTAGTTGTTTGAAACTCCCCCTTATTTACGTACTTACGTACATCGGATACACACCAAGATCCAACAATATGCTTCCATTGCTCCAGCCTGGCGATGAGGATGATCTGCCATGGAACACGAACGTGCCGGGTGGTACAGCTTATGCGAACGCCGGCCTCGATCCCGGCCACCTCAGCCAATAGCAGCGCCACGTAGCGCAGGGTAAATTGGGAAACAACAAAATATGGGGTAGGCGTTAGTGGAAACTCACTGGGGCAGGTTGAAGTGGTGGTGGCCTTGCAATTATAAAAGTCACAAACTCCCAACGTGTTGTTGGAAAGATTAAGTATAAAGATATAATTATTGCAATAGATGTATGTGTAAGAATCTCAAATAGATCAATGCAAAAAATCAATATCCATAATAGATTGATAGATATGCGATTTCTGGGTGCTTGTGATTCCATTTACCAATCCGCTTCCTCATGAGTGTGGAGTGGAATGGAGTGTTGGCCAGCGGACAGTCACGACCCCGAAGCAGAAAACGATCCAAGGTCCGAGCACGGGAATCCCTTCCGTGTGTTTTTGGGCTTCAAAGGCAGCATCGCTGGCGGGACGTCACAGCGCGTGGTGCCGCACTTCGGATGGCTGTGGATGGGGATCACCCTGTGTCCTGCTGACCAAAGGAACAAACACCACAGGGACCCTAAATCGAGTTCGGAGGCTTTCCAGATGCAATTGGTTTCGAGAATTTGGATTCAATTGAGTGGACAAGTGGACAAGTGGACAAGTGGACTATACTGGTCTCTAATACGTACGGATACATAGTAAATCACTGGTGGGGAAAAAAGGGAAACAATTTGGAGCAGTATTCGTACAACCGGACTCAGAGGAAGTGGTCCCAAATGACAAATTATCGCGCTCTCATTGGCCCTCATGCGCGAAGGGAAGACGGAGAATCGCTTTGTTCGCGATCGCTGGTGAGTTTGGATTCTGAAAATTCACACGGGGCCGATTAGTTGATGATCAAAATTGTTTGGCGACAAGCAATTAGAAACTATATTAGATCAAGCAAATCCTGTCTCACCGTAATTGATGAGTGTGCATTTGTGTCGTTCCTCTTCTTCTTTTTCTCTTTTTTTCTTTCCTCCTTTACCAGAACCATATAATCTTTATTAACCTTTGATTAATTTGTACTCTTCACAATGTTGTCATTCAGAGGTGTCTCAAGACGTGGTTTAGCCACCGTTTCCAACTTGACCAAGGATTCCAAGGTCAACCAAAATTTATTAGAAGCTGATACTTTTATCGGCTACAAGAAGCAATTAGAAAACCTTGAAATTGTTAGAGGTAGATTAAACAGACCATTCACATACGCTGAAAAGGTTTTGTACGGTCACATTGACAAACCTCATGAACAAGATATTGAAAGAGGTGTCTCTTACTTGAAGTTGAGACCAGATAGAGTTGCTTGTCAGGATGCTACCGCTCAAATGGCCATCTTACAATTCATGTCTGCTAACATGCCATCTGTCGCTACTCCAGCCACTGTCCACTGTGATCATTTAATTCAAGCCCAAAAGAACGGTCCAGTTGATTTAGCCAGAGCTATCAGTTTGAACAAGGAAGTCTACGACTTCTTAGCTTCTGCTTGTGCTAAGTACAACATTGGTTTCTGGATGCCAGGTTCCGGTATTATCCATCAAATTGTCTTGGAAAACTATGCTTTCCCAGGTCAATTGTTAATTGGTACTGATTCTCACACTCCAAATGCTGGTGGTTTAGGTCAATTAGCTATTGGTGTTGGTGGTGCTGATGCCGTCGATGTTCTTGCTGGTTTACCATGGGAATTGAAGGCTCCAAAGATCATTGGTGTTAAGTTAACCGGTAAGATGTCTGGTTGGACTTCTCCAAAGGATATTATCTTAAAGTTGGCTGGTATTACTACCGTTAAGGGTGGTACTGGTGCTATTGTTGAATATTTCGGTGATGGTATTGATACTTTCTCATGTACTGGTATGGCCACCATCTGTAATATGGGTGCTGAAATCGGTGCTACTACTTCCGTTTTCCCATTCAACAAGTCTATGGTTGACTACTTGAATGCTACCAACAGATCTGAAATTGCTCAATTTGCTGAACTTTACAAGAAGGAATACTTGTCTGCTGATGAAGGTGCTGAATATGATCAAATCATTGAAATTGACTTGAACACCTTAGAACCTCACATTAACGGTCCATTCACCCCAGATTTAGCTACTCCAGTTTCAAAGATGAAGGATGTTGCTATTGAACACGACTGGCCATTAGAAGTTAAGGTTGGTTTAATCGGTTCTTGTACCAACTCTTCTTACGAAGATATGTCCAGAGCTGCTTCCATTATCAAGGATGCTGAAGCTCACGGTTTGAGAGCTAAGGCTTTATTCACAGTTACCCCAGGTTCTGAACAAGTTAGAGCTACTATTGCCAGAGATGGTCAATTGAAGGTCTTTGAAGATTTCGGTGGTTCCGTTTTAGCTAACGCTTGTGGTCCATGTATCGGTCAATGGGATAGACAAGATATCAAGAAGGGTGACAAGAACACTATTGTCTCATCTTTCAACAGAAATTTCACTTCCAGAAATGATGGTAACCCAGCTACCCATGCTTTCGTTGCTTCCCCAGAAATGGTTGTTGCTTACGCCATCTCCGGTGACTTAAGATTCAACCCATTAACTGATAAGTTGAAGGCTGCTGACGGTACCGAATTCTTGTTACAACCTCCTCACGGTGACGGTTTACCAAGCAAGGGTTACGATGCTGGTGAAAACACTTACCAAGCTCCACCTGAAGAAAGAGCTTCTGTTGAAGTTACTATCTCCCCAACTTCTGACAGATTACAAAAGTTGACTCCTTTCCAACCTTGGGATGGTAAGGATGCTTTGAAGATGCCAATCTTAATTAAGTGTCTAGGTAAGACCACCACTGATCACATTTCAATGGCTGGTCCATGGTTGAAGTACAGAGGTCACTTACAAAACATCTCTAACAACTATATGATTGGTGCTATCAATGCTGAAAACGGTAAGGCTAACACTTTAAAGAACCACTTCACTGGTGAATACGATGGTGTTCCAGAAACTGCTGGTTACTACAGAGATCACGGTATTAAGTGGGTTGTTATTGGTGACGAAAACATGGGTGAAGGTTCTTCCAGAGAACATGCTGCTCTAGAACCAAGATACTTAGGTGGTTTTGCTATCATTACTAAGTCCTTTGCCAGAATTCACGAAACCAACTTGAAGAAGCAAGGTCTATTGCCATTGAACTTCGCTGACAAGGCTGCTTACGACAAGATCAACCCAGATGATGAAGTTGATATTGTTGGTTTAACCGAATTCGCTCCAGGTAAGAACTTAACTTTAGTTGTTCACCCAAAGAGTGGTGATTCATGGACTACTGAATTGACTCACACCTTCAACGACGAACAAATTGAGTGGTTCAAGTATGGTTCTGCTTTGAACAAGATGGGTGCTTCTAAGAAATAAGCAATTTAAGTTTAACGTTTTGTGTTTATAACTTACCAAGCTCTTAATAGAAAAAGTTCATCAGATCATACCATATTTATTGTTTTTCAATGACACGCTCATTCATGCTTTCACATTATTCCTTATAGTATTACATTATTTATATCTATTACTCAACTTTGTTTTATAGTCTATTTATTCTTTTGTGGGTTTTTTTGTACTTGAAACTAAAGAAAAAAAAATCGTTTAATTTCTCGTGTTAGATTATAAAGTCTTGCACATTTGTAATACTATCCTATATCTCGAAACCCCATTACGACCCGCAATGTTGTCTTCAGGCTGACTACAGCTGTGTGACATTCAAGCTGATCAAACATTCCGGTAACGTGTACTTGTATATGCTTACAGTTTAAAATATAAACGGAAAAGATGGATAATTTGTTATTAAATGGTAGGCAATGACAGATATAAAAGGTAAAATGTAATGTCATCTGATAATTGGCCCTGATGAAGTTTAAGCACAACAACTATCCAAGCAAAGAAAATAACTTAACTCATCAACTTTCTTCAGCTCATTTTGATCATTCTCAGTAACTATCGATCCTGCAAATCCCAAAGCACCACGATCACATTCACCACATGTCAAGTACCTCACAACTTTGAAACTGTCGACATTACCCGTTGACTCGTTCAAAACATTCACCGTGGTTGATAATTCTGTACCATCAGCACCTTTAACTGGTCTGCTGACTCCAATGTTATCAAAATCCCACATAAGAGCTTTATGGAACAGCATTTGAGATGTATCAGATGTATCAGAGGAGTTCTTCTTCAAGAATGGAATAGTCGAAGTGGAAGAGATGATCTTGTAATTTTCATGATCGTCGGGTATAGAAATCAATTTTGTCGAACAATCTGGATTATACAGACAATATAAAGCCTTCATTTGTGTAGTTTATGATGTGTTTATAGAATTGATGCTAGCTTCGGTGGTGAGTTGTGAATGGTGTTTCACTATATTCATCTATCTCCATTCACATTTTTACTGGCTGTGCAATCTTGTGGGAGTGTAAGGATGTCCAAATAAATAAAAACTAACGTGGTTCGGGGTACGATGATAGTTAAGCGCTACCATCACATCACCCCATCTCACGCTTTTTCTGAAACTCTATGTAACATATATATATATATAGATCAGACTGATAGTCCTGTCAACAATTTTTTTGAAGTTAGAGTTATGTAACTGTTTATTTTGTGGTGAGCACTATTGATTGTGTGTACTAGTGGTCTTAAGATTGGCAAGCACAATCCTTACACCACCTTGATTGCTCTACCTCGTTAACTTTCTTGTATCAATATATGGCACTTGTTGAATACACAAGTTTCATAGATACAAATACGACAGGAATGATCTAGACATCTTCAACCTTGATCTAGAACACCAAAGTTCAAGATCTTGCGGTAGAGTAGGTTATATACATTTGTTTTGTTATCGAATGCATCTATCCGGTTAGACAGTTTAGCAATGACAGATGTTTCAAAAACATAAGCAAGGATACATCCTTGCTTGATAGACCCTGTTGCAATTCCTCAGTTGCTAATTTACGTTTTTAGTAAGATTTATATATGCAAGTGCAAGAATCATTCGTTTTGCATGTATGGAAGCAGAGTGTCTACTTAAAGGAGTTAAAAATTGAATGATTATCCATAGTCATGGATGATGCACTAAATTAAGTAAAAGTTTCTGCGAATACAAAATTGTAAGATATCAGATAACAACTTGAACACCATATATACCAGGTTGAACTCAAGTTCGGAGGCTTATCAACTGAAGTTTGACGCACAAGAATTTTTTGCGCACTTATCTTAAAACACAGATATCTTTACTTGATTTAGTCAGCCTCCCACACTATAGAACAGAAACCTGAATCGTCATATATTTAACTCGGAATGCAGATTGAATAAGGGCAATCTGCTTTCTGAGCGTTTCTCCCCAATTTCAGTTAGCCGATGTGCTTGATATAAGCTTCACCCCTTTAGTGGCCCAATGTAGTATGGGTTAATTATATTGGAATCCAGCCTTTAACTGACACCGTTTCAGCAAGCTTGGACCTCTATCGTCTTTACTGATTATATATCTCGATGAAAAAGATATGACGTTGCTGTATGTTTAAAGAAACGAGATTACTCATTCACTGTTCGTTGTAATACGGTAGTTGAACAGTTGATGCAGTACTATGCTTATATGACCAAATATATCTAATACACACAAAATAGAAACTAAAAATAAAAATAAATAAAAAAGTATATAAAGAAAACCCAAAAATCTAAGAGAAAGGAAGAAAAAAGATACTGATTGAACAGTAATATAAACAAAACAAACGCTCTCCAACGTCGAAAAAACCCATAATGTTTGAATAAGCCAGGAGGGAATAAACTGAGATGCAAGAACAAACAAACCTGAAAGTATTTTTAGAACCGTATTTTGATGTGTGCTTGTCGAATCAATTGGTGAAAGGCACTTAACCGCATGAAACACACACTTTTATTTATCGTAAGTAAACGTAAAGAAATAAACGTCACCATATGCACATTGTTGGTATATCCTTCGTATGAATTAAGCAGAAGAACTGGATGATCTTCTCCACTTTAATTTTCTACCAAGTTTATTCCAAGTTGATGAACCATTCATGGCTGAATAATTTGAGGAACTGGTTGATGAAGTTGAATAGTTTCTTCTGGTCCTCACTGAATCGGTGGGACTTGTTGTATTCGTGACTGTAGTCTTTGCAGTGTTGTGTTCATTCATTGATAAAGGAGAAGAAGATCTTGGTGAGAAGGAGTTGAAATAATCTTCATCTTCAGAAGTTTCAATAGCTTCAGAGTGGGCGCACATTATTTCGCTTGTGAATTCATGATATGATGCAAGTAAATAGCTTTTAGTTATACTGAGGAGTTTAAACAAGGCTCTTGAGTCAGGAACGTATTCTAATGATTCAACTTCATGTCTTAAATCTCCTGGAATATTTATTTCTTTTGGACAGTTTGTTTGAATGAAATCTCTAGAAAGACAACTCCATTCATGCTGGATTTGTTCAGGTAAAAACTCGGATGGGTTCATAGCAGTTGAAAGGCATGTAGTGTACTCGGAATATTTGTTAATAAACACCGTTAATTCGTAGTAAAACTCTAAGTTTTCCAGACAGTGCTTACTGATTAAATATTGCACAAAATTAGGCTTTGAAAATAGAGTGTTATTTGGAACTTCATCATCTAAGAGCTCTTGCAGTCTGGGTATATTGGATTGACTAGATGGAAGTTGATTATCCTGATATGTGGTCTTGAACATATCTGAGTGTCCTGGTGCTTTCAGCGTCTGTGTCTGTCTATGTGTATGTGTATGTGTATGTATCGTTGAAGGTGTTGGTGTCAGAGATGATGTTGAGGCGCTTGTTGGATGGTCAGTTTGAAGGTTGTGACCTATTGAAATCATGGTATACTCAACTGGTATTGGAAGGAGTGAAGGTGTAATAAGAGGGTAGAGTACAAATGTAGTGGGGGGTTCCTACTCTATTTCTTCTTCAAAGTGAAAGGATCAAAATATAAGACAAGTAAAGAGAAGTAAATAATTAAAAAAGGGAAAAAAATGACCACATATATAAATGATATCAAAACTGGGGGACTCCCACCTATATACGTTCTTCAAGCTTGAGGAAAACCCCCAATTTGGATAGAAAAGAGTGGATATGGCTTTTCCAGCAGAAAATCAAATATGTATGCGAGATTATCCAGACGCAGATCCATTTTTTGTGCACAGCACCACCAGGGAAACCTAAAATCGTTGTCCGGGAGGTATTTGTTCACCACCACAAAATTACCACAAAATTTCACCGTTTAAACGCTTGAGGAGGGGAAGCTAAGCAGGGCAGACCGTTAGATCTATAATCACTGGGACGCGCACCGGGGGGGGGGGGGGGGGGGCGTGCGCGCCGAATCGCGGCCCCCAAATTCGGAAAACTACGAGGTGCAGATCTAGAAAAGTTGGCAAGAGCGCCCAGGCCCAGCCAGGGCTAAGCCCCGCATGTAGAAGATACCGTTCGCACTGTGTTTGACAATTCGCAGGCAAAATAAGTGAAAGGTGATGAAAAACTTCAGTTTGAGTTGTGAGCATATGCAATGTGATAATTAACTCTGAGTGAACAATAGTGTTCGACAACAAGGTGCTCGCCGATATCCAAACTACCCGACCGCCACCACCACTACACTGCACATGCAGCATTTGTTGTGTATATTCTCGTATATATATATCTATATAGTAGGTAGTGAAACTGATAAAGCAACTTGCAACGTGCAAAGGGTAGGTAATATATAAATATGTATTGCGGAGATGAGCCGACTTGTGAGTGGTACTTTTTCTTTTTGATCATCTTGCTGAATAGTCTTTGATAAAGGTAAACAAAGTTCAGTTGTGAAATAAAGTTGAGAAATAAGTGGGGCGTGGAGGGAGTGGCCCATCGTTTCCCAAACACAACCACATGGGTCTAGAAATTGGACTGGTTTCCACTATCAGATACACTTTAGCTCATCATCATCAGCCAGCTGTGATTGTTGATTCCCTTTGACCTAGCACTCGGTTTTGGCTCTGCTTCCCTTTTCTGGGAAGGTCAAGATTTCAGCCTTGTAGATGATTTGAATAGAAAATTTCTCTTTTCTTTGTTGTGATTAGGGCGAAATCTCCTACCTTGACATCAATTAGCCAAAAGAATTCACAGGACAATAACATTTCAGATATGTTACTCCCTATCATGCACACTGACAAGACCTGCAAAAAACCGAGTCGCCTGCCATTGGTGCCTGAAGAATTCAGTATGAAGCGAATTTCCGGTCTCAAACTTTATTTCTCTAATTTACTATTCACCATGTAGTTTGTGGTTTGTGTGATATATATGCTCTCTTTTATGGGTGGTAGATCTTCGTTGCAGTTTGCTCTTGCACTGCTCCACAACAGGAGATAAAAAACCAAAATCAAAATTTTGCTCCTCTGGGTGGAGCGGTAATAAGGTTTTCCACTTGTTTTTCGCGAGCAGCTTGTTGTTTGAATTTTTTTTAAGAGTCTGTGCGGTGTGTGCAGGATCCGTGCTCTATCACCACCGATTGGGCGCATCATATCATGCACCTCCAACATCAGACCGGAAACAAGATTAGGCTGCAAAATTATGACAAGATTGCAAATTGGCGATAAGTTGCACACACAATAGCCTCAGGTGAGATAACCAACAGTTTCTTAAGATTGATTGCTCTCTCTCGGCCCTTTCCTTCGGGTCATATAAATAAATAAACCTGCTTACACAAGAGAAACTGTTGCTTGGTATGCAATATATATATATATATAAACAAATAGATGCTAGTATCCCATGCATCTGTTCTCACCGGTTTCTTGTTTACCTCAACTTTTCCCCTCCTCTCCTCCCCGTGACGCACTGGGCCGTTGACAGGGAGAGGACAGAAAGCTATATAATATTGGCAAAGCGTAAACTGGTATGGCGGTCAGGAACAATGTGGCCTCAAGCACGTACAAGACATCGCCACAAGCGCAATATTTTTATCAAACTATGTAATTAAAAAAAAAAGGGAAATTGGAGCAAATTTCTCTTCACCGCCACAGCAGTTTTTTCTTGAAAACATAGGGAGAGACCATAATGCCGGCGCCGGCGTAGCATAGGATGCCGGGAAAAGACCGAAAGCACAGAGAGCAGCATACATATATCTATCTTTCTTGTTATAGATATCACACACCACTAGTTTTGAAGATAGATGCCATTTTAATATGTCATATTCACTAGATTAGGCTAAACCCAGTACCCAAACCAGTATCTATCAAAGTGGTGAGATTTGTAGTTGAAATATGTATTGTATACCAACCAGCAACGCTAAGTAGTTCAAACCAGTTTAGCTTGAGTCTGAGTCTGAGCAGCTCGCACAGTGCATTCCGTTCACCGGAAATCGGACGCGCGAGCGTTATCGGCAATGTCAAAGAAGAGGTGCGGAAACAGAAAGGAAAAAGGAAAAAGGAAAAAGGAAAAAAACTGTCAAAGGGCATCGCTGTTTGCGTGTTGAGCCCAGTGATAGTTGGTCTTGTTGTGCAAATGGAGTTTGCGGTTGACCAGTAGATTTAGGTTACCTCAAGTTTGAATGTGACTTGATAGGGTGCCTTGGAATAGTGAAATGTTGAGAGAGCAAAAAAATAAAACCAATTAAAACTTTGATGTGACCAGGGTAATTGGAGAGTCAATTTTGCAGTTTAGCAAGCCTTGTACATGTCTGTACACCCACCAGTTCAGCAAGATATATTGCACTATATTCTAGCTTGTCTATGTCAAGAGATCAACTGATCACGCATGACATAAGAGACGCACACCTATTAAAAACAGGTTTATACACATGTACATCAAACGTTTTTCGGAGACGGGCTCCGACAAGGAGTGGGAGAGGGAGTGGGAGAAGGGGGTGGCAGACAGATGAGACAGCTGTGGGTGTTTCTTTTTCCCTTTCTTTTTCCTGCTCCGTCAGCTATCTCCGTCTGGAAATGGAGCCATCTCACTCTCTGTACTCGTTTGAACGGTGGTGTGGTGTATGTTTTTTGCAGATTATCACTTGTGGAGGTTGAAAACTTTGGCTTCTCCACTTCTCCACTTCACCCAAACCCAAGTTTAACCCCATATTGCTCAGAATTTCAGGATACACAACAATAAATAAAAGTAACAACTTCAATCACATTGAAAATTTAATACAGTCTCAATAAGAATAAGAACCAACAAGAGTTTTTTTTGAAATATTGTGTGTGCCCTTTTCACTAATGCTCCTTTTTTTGCCCCAGAACATCTTCAATCTCCCTTCCCCTCCTTTCACAGCAAGCATCTTAGACATATTTGCTGCTCCAAACATGTACTAACACTACCACGATGAAGAATATCCAAATCTTTCACCGGCAATACTGTCACAAATGTGTCACAAATGTGTCACAAATGTGTACAATGTGAACTTTCCTTTGCACAGCTTCAAAAGGGGCAAACTAAAAAAATAATAATAGTGAGACGGATTGCGGCTCTCTCCATAGCATTGGCTCACAATTTCAATCAAAACAAAATAATATACTTACACAATCAAACTCAAAATGACTGATATCAAAACACACCTCATACCAACATACACTCTACTGTGTGGAATATATCAAAAAGGTAACACACCTTGGGTTCAACTCTTGTCAGGGCAATCCGGAATAACAAAATTAAATACATTGTACCTTGCATTGTCTATTAAAAGTTGTCAAACGCGTCATAACCGGTATTCAAAACATTCAAACTTACAAACTAAGAATCAATAATGACTGATTCACGTACTAGACTTCTGAGATCAAAATCATCCGACACCTTACCAGATTATCTTAAAGCTTTAAAAAGTTCAAAATTGGTTACATTGTCATTTATTCCCGAACATCGAAATGCAAAGATAATCACCTCACCTCGTACAAGTCCTGAATTTTCATCGAGTCCAATAGATGAAACTGTTCAAATTGAAAAGCATTCTAACTCTGATGATGATGATGATGATGATGATGATGATGATGATAAATTCAAGAAAAGATCATTTGAAGAGACTTCTATATTACAATTGGATTCCTCATTTCAAGATATCAGCTCAAAAGGAGATAAATTTGATGAATTTGAAAGTTTATTTGAAAAATTCAAGATGAATCACATTTCAAATAAAAATTCCAAGATTCATAAAAGTACAAATAACAATAAATCCAACTCTATTTTGAATAAAGTAAAAAGTTCAATAACAATCAAAGAATCTTTACAAAAAAACTCAAATTCAAATTCAAATTCAAATTCTAATAAATTTGTGAGTTGCAGATCAATTTGTGGTAAACCTGATATTCGAAGAAAAATATTTCCTGATATGTCTGATGAGATAACAGCCATTAAAAACTACAAAATTAAGAACGATGATTATATGTCTGTTGAATACATGGAGAATGATTTCATTGAACATGCAACCAAAGTGTGCAGGATGCTTAAGACATATAGAGAAGCTTATAAATTTATAAGTTTGAAGAAAAAACAACTTGAACAAAATGAGAAGAAGCAGAGGAAATTAACTGGATGAAGGTGTGTGGGAGGACATGGGAAGAAGGGAATATGGTGTTGTATGGAATACTACATCATTGGATATTATATTTATTGCATATGCATTTTTGCATTTTTTCTTATGTTTGCACTTGTCATTTGTGTTTTATTTTATATATTTGTATATTGTTTTTTGAATTAGTTACGATCTAGTATTTTTATACCATTGTAAACGCTTTATTCAATGGTTAAATTTAGTAATATAGAGACAAAAAGCAAAAAAAAAAGACAGAACATTAAGAAAAACACAAACAGACAATAGTTCTACACACACAATTCCAAATACCAACCAAAGCAAAACAAAACAAAACCACCAACCCAAATCAAAATTAAAAACACAATATTCAAGTTAAAAATTCCACAACATTCTTAATCACAAAATAATCAATATTCTTACCCCAAATCAAATCCAAATGTTCGTAATTCTCAACACCAACAATATTCAACTGTTTATCACCATGAACCGAATCAAAATGATTATTAACTTTGATATTATCACCAATCTCAACCGATTTACACTCGATATCAGTTTCAATTTCAATGTCAATTGCATTCTCTTCTTCCCCATCTTCAATGAGATCAGATAATGATAATTGAATCTTGTTCACTTTTGGATATCTAGGTAATTGATCTAATATCACATCTATATCAACCAATGAATCAGACATCCCGTATATGATCATCATTCTAGCTATAGTGATTGAATGAATAGGATATTCAAAAGCATTGTACATTTCTGAATCTTGGTACATTTGGAATTTTTTGGATTTGATGATTTGAAACCAATGAACTACGGATTTAACCGATGTTGTAGAATACAAGTGGAAATATGAGATGAATTTTTGAATATATTCAATGTTTTTCGAATCCCAGTTAAATAGGATTTTGTTTGGGTAGTCTATCAATTTGACGAAAAATGGAGGATATGTGATTCTCTTCCAGAACATCACGGATGGCATTAGGATTTTTTTACCAAATAATAAATACATCAGACTTGGTTTAAAATCAATTATTGAGTTTAATAACCAGTTTGATAGTTTCTTTGGTGTTGTAGCAGGTGCAATAAGAATCAATTTTGAGATTTTCTCATTTAAATCTGGAGTGATTGATATTGAAGATAAGATTTGTGAACAACCTTGACTGAATCCAATGTAATACAAACTCTTAGCATTTTGAAGCTCTAAGATATAGTCAATTGAATCAGGAATATCAAACAATGAGAATTGATCAATTGAGAAATTCCAAAATTGAGGGTCCGAAGTACTCAATGAGATATGCTTTGATGAATAGTTATTACCTCTATTATTACCAAGATAAACATCAAACCCAAGTTGACATAATACAAAGGGTAAATTTTTATCTTTTTCAAACATAATACACCAAATTTCACTGGTCATTAATAAACCATGTTGGAAAAAAATGATTTTCCCATTTGATTGAAATCCATTTTCAACTGGATTAAGTCTATGAACAGTCAATAAATAACCATCTTTTGTTCTAATCAAATGATTTTCAAGTTTGAATCCATTAATTTCACAGATTTCTTCCATATTTTTAGCATTTCTTAATTTCTCTAATCTTTCATATGCGATATCATGATCTGGGGTACCAGATAGTATCTTGTTGTATAGATTGTCATTGGATTTGAATAGTTTGAAGATGGCCTTGACTATATATGTGCATATGTTTATAATTGGTTCAGGTAACAGGAAAGTTATTGCTGTGATGATTTGTTCGGCAATAATTAGAAACACCGATGTGACATTCTTTAGCCTTTCTTCATACTCTCCAAACGAAGAGGATCTCTTTCGGGTCTTGAAGTTGTTCATTATTGAGGGTCCCTAGTGTTGCTGATTAAGTTAATGAGAAGGGAAATTAGAAGCAATAAAGAAGGATGGGTATACTAGAATTGAGGTAAGAGGGGTGGTGTATTCAAACCAGGTGCAACAGCTTATTTCTATTCTGCCCGCTCAGAACAACAGTGCACCAGACGGATCAGCCACCTGCCCCGTCTTGGTGTGGCTGGACGGCGGCGAGTAAAAGTTTCTGTTTTTGAACGTGAAACTGGCGCAGAAAAGCGGGAAGGCCTCTCAAATTGCAACTGCCAAATTCCACTTTGATCAAAAGATAAACAAACTGCTTCACCAAACTTGTATCATTCCAGCACACACTCCACTTTGTATTTCACTTTAATTCGCTCTTGCTTCTCTTCATTGACCCTCCTGTTCCTTACTTACCTAATATCATCACACACACAATGGGGTTAGGGGATTTGCTTTCAAGAAGACCTTCAAGAAGGGTATGTACCAATTCCAACTTCAATTCCAGCTTTCACTTCCAAACATTATTACTAACTGGTTTGTTTTCATTCCTCTTTTTACAGTCTAGAGATAGTGGTGTATACTACAACAACTCCATTCAATCACAACCCTTCAATAGTCGTTATACAACCTCAGAATCAAACAAGCAGGACGCCTACCATGCTGCCGCTGCTGCTGCAGGTGCATCATCAAGAAGCAACTCAATGACTAGTTTATCTGGTGCAGCAGCAGCTGCTGCTCTAAGAAGACACCCCTCTTCTTCACAAACTCCTCAACCAGGTTACTCTTCAGGTAGAACGATGTCATTGAGCTCAAGAACCTTCAGAACTCCAACTTCCACTTCCCAGCGAAGATCAAACTCTTTCCAACCTGGTTCCTTCAATCCATACTTGCAACAACAGCAATCGCAACAACAACAACAGTTGCAGCAGCAGAGAGCAGGATCAAGAGTTGGATCAAGAATGAATTCGTTGACATCAAATTCAGTGAGACCTTATGTTCCATCTAGAGCAAACTCCATGGTCTCGAACGCTTCAAGACTTTCCGCTGGTACAACTACAACTACCACAACAACAACTACAAAAAGATTATCTAATAACCCTAATGCTCAATCGTATACTACAATCGTTAAGACAACTAAGGAAAGAGATGTCGATGGACGTACAAGATCAATATCCAAGACTACAATCCAAAAGAGAGGTGATGTTGAAATCGTGAAGAAGACCGTGATTAAACCATCCTCTTATATCTCTCCAGTGGCTAGTGATAATGAGTTGGATGAAGCATTTGATGATGACTTTTATCAAGACAATAACATTGACGATGAGGTCATCCCTGAGGAAGCTTTGGAAGATATCACCGAAGAAGAACCACCTCATCAATCTGAACCAATCTATAGTACTCCACCTGCACAAAAAAATATTAAACCTTTAAAAACACAGACGGAAAAACTTGTTGCTGAACCTGTTATCGAAAAAGAGGCCGAGTCGTTGTCCAAACAGGATGCCAGAGGTCACACTTATCGTATGCTCACCAAATCGCAACCAAATGAAACTGTTCACTCTCCTTCTCCTCCTCCGAAACCAATCCTCAAAAATAGTAACGCAAACTCATCCAAAAAGGTGGTGAAGACCAATCTCAATCTTGATGAGGATTCCGATGAGGACTCGGAACAATTTACCGATGCTTTGCAAGACATACAAAACAGAGCTTCAAATCAACAGATGAGATCTCCTGTCAAAAATAATAACAGCAACAGCAACAACAACAACACTGTTACTAAAAACCATGACCTAGAGAAGGTTACCCAAGAGGCTCCTCCTTCTCCATTGATTACCCAAAGAGCGTTTGCAAGACAATCACAACCACCACCACAACAGGCTTCCACTAAACTAATGCCTCCATTTTCTCGTAATAGATCCAACTCGGTCAACTCCAACAATAGCTCGATCAGAAAACAAGTTAAGATTATTGGCACCCCAACAATGAAACATGAATCTCCAAGACAACCAATACCAAAGAAACCGACCGACGCTGAACTGTACGAAATGGCATACAAAGTGGCCATGAAGAATGTTTATGGTGATCGTCCGCTAGAACCAGAACCACGACCACAACCACAAGAACCAGAGCCAATCCAACAACAAGCTTATGATGAGAGTATGGATGAGGATACTCAAAGAAACACCCGTATGAACACTGGAAGAACCTCATCCATGACTTCCAGAAGTCAAATTTCTCCAGTCGTCAATAGTAATGGTAGAACAATGTCACTTTCTTCGCATACTAGCAATGGTGTTTCCGGACAAGGTTATCAGTCCAACGTTTCAGGTTTAGGTTTCATTTCTCACTCGTTAAGAGATTTACCTGATAACAAGACGTTGAAGAAACAAAAGGAAAGAGAGGCAAAGGAGTTGGCCAAGTCGGAGGCAAAGTTAAGAAAACAACAAGAAAAGCAACAGAAAGAAGAGATGAAAAATTTGGCAAAAGAAAGAGCAGAAGCTAGCAAGCGAGCAGAGAAGCAGAGATTGATGGATGAAGAAAGACTTAGAATTGAAGAAGAGAAGAACAGATTGGAAGATGAAAGACTTAGAATTGAAGAATCAAACCAAAGACAGAGAGTTGAGACCGAGAATCAAAGATTGAGAATTGAAGAAGAGAATCATAGACTTAGAATTGAAGAAGAGAATCAAAGATTGAGAATTGAGGAAGAGAATCAAAAGAGACACTATGTCAAGCCGGAAACTTTGAGCACTCCAGTTGCACAACCGTCCACTCCAAGATATCCAAGTAGCTATTCCACTTCTCCTTTGAATTACACTGGCACATACTCTGCTACTCCTGTTTCTACTTACGTCCCGCGTAGTTCGATATCGTCAGCAGCTCACAGACGTAGCAGCACATCCACTTCAGTGATCAAAGAAACACCCCAAATTCAAAATGGAACCACTTCAGTCATCAGAGAAGCAGATCAACGTTCAAGCGCCACTTCATCGCCTAGCAAAAAGTCAAGAAAGCTATTTGGATTCTCAAGAAAACCAAAAACACAATCGGAGAGTAGTATTACTGTTGCCTTGCCTATCAAATCTCCCCAGCTCAATGGTGAGCTACCACCTTCGCTGGCAACGAATCCGAACTCCTCAAGTTTTGTCAGAAACGTGAATGCAGCGGACAGTGAAATGAGACATGCTTACAATACATCAGATGCCATCGTGAAGGATCCTAATTCAGGTAAAGGAGGAAGCAAGGCAGGTAACAAGTTCAAAAAATTCTTCAATTTGTAACATTAATATTAATAATTATGATTCTTTTTTTTTTACAATTTTTGTTTATATATATACTCTTTTTTTATTTAATGTATCTCTCGCACTATAAGTTTATTGTTTTTTTCTTATATTATGATGCAAAATTGGGTAGTTACGTATATAATTATGGAGCTAGTATCAAAGAAGTAGTTTCCACAACATTGTGCGTTACGGGTATATTAGGGAAGTGGTATATCAATGTATCAATGTATCAATGTATCAATGTACTCCTGTGCTTCTGTAAGTGTACCAGCCGGATCATTGATCATGGGGCCTGGTTGTAGTTGGTAGTGGCGAGTACGCGTTCGGCTGAGGAGTGTTGAAGCAATTTTGACTGACTGAGATTTGTGTGTATTTAATTTCGATTTAGAATCTATAGTCCCAACTAAATAGCAGTCTCACCGATTCCTTCCTTTCAAACAAAACAGCAAAAACAAACAACAGGACCGATTGATTCTGTGCTCCTTTCAACTCTCTTTCACATATAAATTGGATATTGATAACTTGAACTGCTTAAATCAATGTCGGATGTTCAATTGCCCTGCACTGAAGAACATACAACTACCAGTTTTCCATTGCTCAATGCAAAGACATTGACTTTACATTGGCACGATAATTCACTTCCTGTTTATTCGGTGGACTTCCAACCAATTAGATCAGGGAAAAAATCACCAAGAATCGCCACCGGAGGAGGTGATAATAACGTCAGAATATGGCGATTGTCTTACAATGATGACGAAACTCAGATCAGTTCAGTTGAGTATCTTAGTACCTTGGCAAAACATACACAGGCGGTCAACTGTGTGAGATTTGATCCAACTGGTGAATTGTTAGCCAGCGCTTCTGATGATGGTACTATCATGATATGGGCTTTGTCAGAGAAAATTATTAAAGAATTTGGTAACGATGATGACGATATCAAAGAAAGTTGGTATCTAAAGACAGCTTGCAGATCATCTTCCTCAAGTGAGATATATGATATCAGTTGGTCCCCAGATTCACGATACATTTGTTGTGGATCCATGGATAACTTGGTTAGAGTTTACAATGTTTCCAATGGGATAACTGTTAAACAGATAGCAGAACACAATCATTTTGTACAAGGTGTTAGTTGGGATCCAAGAAACGAATTCATTTGTTCACAATCTGCCGATAGATCTGTGCATATTTATAAGATCATGAGTGAACATGGTAATGACTTGGTGATATCACCTACAACGTTTTACAAAATCAGTAGGGCAGAGCTGCCTGTGGGAAGATTACAACCTCCTAATGTTTCACCCCAATTGTCATTTTCAAATTTGAATCATCCTCAGCCAATTAAATTAACAAGTGAAAATTTATCAAGAAAGAACAAAGAATTCACTCTTACCCCTTCAACAATCATGTCATCCGCAACAAGTAGCATATCAACGATGGAGCCTCCTCCTCAAACTCCAAGACATAAAAGAACCCATTCCAACTCTTCATCCAGTTCGATTTCAAGATGTACATCCCCTTTGCCTTTACCTGCAGTTATGCCTTCAACTGCCACTTCCATATACAAAACCTATCACATGTATCATAATGAAACATTACAATCTTTTTTCCGCAGACTAACCTTTTCTCCCGATGGTATGCTACTGTTTACATCCTCCGGTGTGTTCAAGAATTCAGCTGGTAGTAACGGCACAAACGATGAGTTGGTGAACACCGTTTATATACATACCAGATTAGGTCTCAATAAACCTCCAGTTGCTCATTTACCCGGATTCAAAAAACCTGCAATTGCAATCAGATTCAGTCCCGTCTTATATAAACCTATCCCCGACGTAGAGAGTGTGTTTAGAATGCCATACAGAATGGTATTTGTTGTTGCGACTCAAGATTCTGTTTTCATATATGACACACAGAGATTGAAGCCTTTAGGAATCGTGTCCAATATTCATTATGCTATGATAACCGACGCGTGCTGGTCCAGTGATGGAAAGACCATAATTATCTCCTCTGCTGATGGGTTCCTCTCCAGTGTTCTTGTGGATGAGAAGCTGCTAGGAAAGGTCGAAACATATAACGTTGTTAAATACATCAATGAAAAACCTTTGGTGAAACCAGAAGTCAAAAAGCAAGTTCCTGTTGAACCAATAAAATCTGAAGATATAGAAAAGGATCAATATTCAGTCGCCTCTTTACCAAGCGACAAAAGTCAGGCTAGCTCTACCCAAGCATCCTACAATCCTGTGTCTGCACCATCCATTCTCGACATGTTATCTACTGGTGGCAGTGGATATCCATCCATCGGTTCACCTTCAACAACACCAAACACCACGAAGCCTAACAGACCCTTGACAACCATGGAGGTGATCGATATCACTGATATCGAAGAGGGTAAAATCTCGGAGTTGCCTTCATCGTCGGTCACAGATATTCTCACAAACAACACTACGTTGAACAGCACTCCTGATGCAACTCCGGCTCCATCAGTCAAACCTGCAAAGAAGAAGACTCGTATACAGCCAACTTTGGTGACCAGAAAGTTGCCCGAAAGCCAAAAGGATACGGCAGTGTCAGATACGGTTACAGATACTGATTCAAGCAGGACCGGTTTATAGTAAATGACATCCAGCTTATGTAGTTACCTTTAGATATACATTTGAATAATATTAATGGTAATGGATATATTGGCGTAGTGAATGTGCTATCGCAGATTCAAATTGTATGGCGCGCACTGGCGAATTTCAACTCAGAGTGAATCTCACGACCATATCGATCAAAATACCTTCATGTTCATGTACGTTCACACATATGAATATACCCAAATCACCCTAAATACTCAAAATATTCTCTTTTTCAATAATATATAATTAGCTGTCAATACAACAGAGCACCGCGTTATTTACTTCCCAACTCTTTACATACCCTTTTGACTCAAACATCACGAACCCTAAAAATGGACAGCTCGGTAGTGTCACTCATAGTGACTTTGATAATTGCATTTATCTTCATAAGTTGGTTCATGACTCCAGAATCAGTTTCCAATACAAACGAATCCGGCTCAAATTCAGACAGACAAAATAGAAGTCGTAGAGGAAGGGCTAGAGTTGTGACACCAGAGATGATCGCAACTGTCCAACAGATTGCCCCTACACTTACCATTGATCAAATCAGATACGATTTAGAGAGAACCGGGGACGTCAACGTGACAATAGATAGATACTTACATGACCATGATCTCCCTCAACCCCCAAGTCAAGCTTCCCACAATATTTCTTACTCTTCTGCTTTTGCAAATTCAGATTCCACTACAAATTTCCGAGGCGCTGGAAGTTCTACTAATCAAGATGCCAAAGCTTCATTGAAAGCAATTGAAAAAGGAGGTCCATATGGTGGCCTCAGTTTTGAAGAGAAGAGAAGAGAATTGATTATAGCTGCAAGAGCTGCAATTACTGCTAAGGATGGAACCACTTGGGATGATTGATACTACCCTTCGATAACGAATTTATGCCATCTATTGAGTTCTCAAATTTGTCTTATACGTTCTTCTTGATTTCTCTTTCTCTCCCAATTCTTTATATGCGGATATATAATAAGCAAACGATTACTTGTACTTTTTCCCAAGTATGAAATAACGACGACACCCATGGTGAATATTTAGAAAACAAACCTAAAAAATAATACAAAATAGAAAAATCCAGCAAAAAAAGAAGTAGTGATATATAATAAGAGATTTAGAAAATTAAACCAATAAAATCAGAGAAGAAGAAATACAATGCCATAACTCACGATCTTCTATCGAAATACATTCTGAACTTTTTGTCTTCGTTTTTAATCTTGTAGATAAAGTTCATGATCACCTCACTTTCCTTAACGTTCATTTGGTTATTGAAATGATCCTCAACTTTATTTCTCAAATCATCCTTCGTTCTGTAATCATAGATATTATGATCCTTTGTTAACTCATTTTTGATATATGCTTCAGTAGATTCACCAAGTTTGCTATTCTCTAGCAGAAAACCTTGAAACGATTTGACATCCGGAGATATGATATTATTGGAATTCAAGTATAACTCTCTGTATTTTCTCAACTCATCATCTGTCCATGTGGAAAAGTCCATAGGATCTGGCTTTGGAAAGTCATCAGGACCATTTTTATGAACATATTTAGTAACGTATTCCTTCTGTTGCTGCAGCAGTGTTTGTTGACGTTGTTTGGTGGCAGATCTGGAGTTTCCTCCAGGGCCTGTGTTTGAGCTCGATTTTGCCTGTGAGTCAGATTCCGAGTTATCCCTTCTAGCCATTTTGTTGGATAATAACTGCACGTCTTTCTAGCAATTGACTGATGTTTATATTGAGATCATCACTGCTCAAGGCTTGTATTCACCAGAAGAGAGGAGGCTTTCTCCAAGAACAATTTTGTCTTTTTATCTCGCTCCGATGATTAGAAAGAACGATTCTGAGAGTCGTGCACTTTACAATGTAACGGGATGTCCCACCAGGCCATGGTACCTACCTGCTGCTCACCTAGTGTATCATCGAGCATATAGTTCAGTACTACTTGATAGCTATGACTGGTATCAGACCTTTGTCGAAGCAAGTATATGTTCTTGGTGCAGGTGGGATTGGGACTTTGGTTAGTTCGCAGTTGACGTCCAAGTTCAATGTTAGTTTCATACTTAGAAATGAGAAAAAGATCAAATATTTGGAGAATAACAATAATTCAGTGGCAATCAAGCAACTATTCAACAATAATCAAGTTTTCAATTATCAGATTGCTGGTCCGGTGAAAGCTGATCATATCAATGAAAGCTCTATCGGCTTTTTGATTGTCTGTGTTAAAACTTTCGATACGGTGAAATCTCTTCAGCCTTTGTTGAACAAAATCAACAAATCAACTAGAGTATTGTTAATCCAGAACGGAATGGGTGTGATTGATGAACTATACAGTAAAGTTTGGCCTTCAGTTGCGAACAGACCCACTATCTATCAAGGTGTGATTTCTCATGGGGTTTTCCAGGACTTGGAAAATGGAAATACTTTCAACTATAACCATGCTGGTTTAGGTAACATGAAGATGTGCAAGTTACCAAGAGAGCTAGAAGTAGGTCGTCAAGCTGTTACTAATGATGGTATTATGGACGATGAAGTTGTGAAAGAGTTGAACAATTCAACAATGTTAAGATCGGAGTATTACAAGTACGCTGACCTGTTGGTGTACCAAGTTGAAAAATTGATGGTGAACTGTTGTATCAACTCCGTCACATCAATCTTAGACTGTGTCAATTATGAATTAGGAGGTATTGAGTATTGCTATCAAATATTTGAAGACATTATCACTGAAACATTAGAAATCGTTATAAAGTCTTATCCTGTGTTGTTGGAGTCTGATCTATTCCATGAAATTCTCGATCCAAAAAAACTCTTGGATTATGTGATTGAATGTGGTACAATCATAAATGGCAAGAACTCCTCGAGTATGAGACAGGATTGTCTGAATCTAAGACAGGTGGAAATTGATTACATTAACGGGTATGTTGTGGCTTTGGCAGCAAAACATGGATTAGACGCAAAGGTAAACAGTACTATCCAATTATTGGTCAAAACTCGGTTAAGCATAAACAAAAATAGAGCTGCCCAAAGTGAAAAATAGTGTATTTGTTCATTTTCTGACTACTCGAGCTGTATATATTATAAATCACCTAATAGATCCATAAACGCATTCTAGAAATCTTTACTACCAAAGATATAGTCTTACAACTAAAGTCGAGGAGATACAACAAAATGGTACGCATAATGAAACTGATCACTTATCAGAGTAAGCATGGAACGCAGATCTAGCAGAGAAGTAGTTCAACTATAAAACAATACACCCATAGTGAGCAAATCAGTTTGGTTAGCTGTATGAATAGCATATATGGTGGTCCAGCTCCTCTGTTGAATTTGGTGGTGCGGAGGTTTTGTTCGATTTGGAGATTGAAGTGATTACGATATCGGATCAAGAAAGCAGGTTTTGAAACTTCTCAAGGATCTGATGATATGCGGTGCTGCTCTTAGTTGTGACGGAGCCGAATATAACAATGACACAAGACCTACTCTGGAAGAGTATAAAGATAAGCCCAAGGGAGATAACCATCTCCAAGGTACTAAGGTGTGGACAAGCCTTTAGATGGAGATTTGTTGACGGAGTTTGGTCATGTTCTATCAAAAACAGAATTCTTTTGCTTCGACAGGATGAAGAAAACCTGTACTACTCGTCAGTTCCTGAAATGAAAGATACAGATACCGTTGTACATGACTATTTGAACTTGAATGTCAATCTAACGGAGCTGTACAAAGAGTGGTCGTCGAAAGACAAGTTGTTCATCACCAATTCTTCCAATTTTGAAGGTGTCAGAATGCTACGACAAGACCCTTGGGAAAATTTGATTTCTTTCATATGTTCAACAAACAACAATGTGAAACGAATCTCAAAAATGTGTGAGGGTTTATGTGTGAACTATGGTGACCTGCTGGCCAGCTATCAAGATGCACCATATTATTCATTTCCAACCCCATCCGCATTATCTTCTCCGAAAGTTGAGCAAGAGTTAAGAGATTTGGGTTTTGGGTATAGGGCAAAATTTATTCAACAGACTGCTGAAATGCTTCACAATGGTAAAGATCTATGGTACAAGCTCAACAACGACCTTCGTACAGCTCCACATAAAGAATGCCACGAATTTCTATTACAGTTCAAAGGTGTCGGACCTAAAGTTGCAGATTGTGTTTCACTTATGTCGCTTGATAAACATAATGTGGTTCCAGTCGATACACACGTTTATCAGATTGCTTTACGTGATTACAAGTTTAGTAAGGGAAAGACATCAAAGTCTGGAAGTTTGAATAAGGAATTATACAATCAAATTCAAACTTTTTTCAATGAATTATGGGGTGATTATTCTGGTTGGGCGCATTCTGTTTTATTTGCAGCAGACCTGAAAGATCTTAATAATGGGATTAATGATACTGCAGGATTCAAAACGATTGCCAGTTCGAAGGATACCAAGAGTCTGAAGAGAAAACACATTGATATAAAGGATGAAGACGCAGATCAATTGATATTAAAGCTTGAGGTTGAACTAACACCAGATCAAGTCAAAAGACAGGAGAGATTGAATAAAAGATTGCTGAAAAGTCAACAGGAAACTAACGGGTGATGTATATATATCTGTCTATATAGATGAGAAAAATGAAAATTCAGGGAACGAATGTACAGTTATTATAGAGCTACATTGCTTTCAAAAAGCGTTTTCATTCAGCTTTTTTTATTTTGCTTGTCAATAAATAAATGTAAAACTTAATCACAATAAAGTGATTAAGAGGAGTTTTAAATCGAGTAAAGAAATTAGAAATCAAAATTAAATAAACAATAATATATAATGCCTGAGAGTATGTAATAGAAAGCAAAAACCGGACTTAATGAGATTTTATAAGACAATGTTCTTTGCCAACTTGGCCTTATATTTCAAGATACCACCTTCCCATCTAGTTGCGGTCTTGTCTTCGACGACATAAATGTCCTTGGCGATTTTGTCCAATAATCTGAAATCATGGGAAACAACACAAACACCACCATTGAAAGCGTTGATAGCATCGGCCAATGAATCAATGGTTGGAATATCCAAACCATTGGTAGGTTCATCCAACAATAAAATGTTTGGCTTTTCTAAAGCTAACAAGGCGAAAACAACTCTTGATCTTTGACCTTCGGATAAAGTGGCCATTTGAGAAGTTTGACCTTCACCAGTCAAACCGAATCTACCCAACTGACTTCTCCAGTATTGGAAATCTTGGGAGATGTGGGAGTACTTAGTTCTGACGAATTCTAGAGGAGATTTAGTTAAATCTAATTGATCTGAAGAATGTTGGGAGTAAAGACCAATTTTAATATGAGTATGCTTCGAAACTCTACCTTGTTGTGCTTGTAATTCACCGGTCATGATCTTTAATAGAGTAGATTTACCCACACCATTTGGTCCAACTAAGGCAACTCTGGAATCCATATCGATACCGAATGACAGATCTTCGTACAAGTTGTGCTCTGGATTACCGTCATAGGCAAAGGAGATATTGTCGAATGCCAAGACTGGAGGTGGAAGTCTTTCAACATCTGGGAATTGGAAAGAAAAGACCTTATCTGGAACAACAGCTTCAATCAAACCATCAGCTTCCATCTTATCCAAAATCTTTTGTCTAGATTTAGCTTGTCTGACCAAGTTAGCATATGTACCTGCAGAGGCAATAAACTTCTTGATATGAACAATTTCTTCTTGTTGCTTGTGGTATTGTTTCATTTGATTGACCTCCAATTCACTTCTGGTTTTAACATAAGCATCGTAGTTACCACCGTACATCATAATCTTCTTTAATCTCATGTCAATCATGTTAGAACAGACACCGTTCAAGAAATCTTGGGAATGTGACACTAAGATCAAAGTACGGTCGAAGTTCTTCAAGTATTCTTCTAACCAGACACAAGCTTCCAAATCTAAATGGGCAGTTGGGTCATCCAATAATAATAATGTAGGCTTGACGAAAAGGGCTTTAGCTAAGGCGACTCTCATTTTCCAACCACCAGACATGTCCTTGGTCTTCTTCTTGATTGTAACTGAGTTGAAACCTAAACCGGTCAAGATAATGGCAGCTCTGGATTCAAAAGTGGCTGGATCCATACTGTCAATTCTTTCATATAAACCATCTAGCACCAAGGATTCTGGACCATCAGCAACAATGATATCTTCAACTTCCTTTTCTAATCTAGCCAATTCGTGTTCAGCCTCTCTGACAACGTATTCTAAAGCTGAGAATTCGGATGCTTCAGCAGGTTCATTTAATAAATAAACATCGATATGTTCTGGAACTGGGTATTCCTTGGCAGCAAGGGCTCTTAAGAAGGTTGATTTACCACAACCATTTTCACCTAAAAGACCGTATCTTCTACCATAATTCAATTCCAAGGTGGAATCTTGTAATAAGACTTTACCATGGAACAACAATGAAACGGAGGTCATCTTAATATCTCTGGAAGTTTCCAATGAAGCCAACACACCGGTGGTGACTCTGTCAGACAAACCATCCTTATCTTGTTGTAACTTCAATTTGTTAATTGCATCTGCAGCGGACTCAACATCGTCAGGTTGGTTTAACTTTTCCTGTTCCTTCTTTGTTAGTTTCTTTGGTTTGGCTGTACCATCAGCTGCCTTGGCGGCCTTCTTAGCCTCTCTCTTGGCTTTGGATGCGGAGATTGTGGACATTGTAGATGTTTGTTGTGAGTATTCAAGATCAAACAAAAACTATCAGGATGGATAAGAGGCAGAATTCTAGTAGTTTCTATGTTTTAAATAATTTCAGTTTTTTCCTCTCCTTCGTCCGTATTAAAAAAAAAAAAAAAAAAATTAGGAAAAAAGTCGTCCGCGAACCAACAAGTCATGTGCTTATGGTGCAAAGAAGAAGTTTCCAGAGAGAACTAGAATCAATACGGAATCAATACGTGAGTAGACATGAATATACAAACCTAAAGAAGGATATCAGAATATGTACATTAGTGTTGCTTATCGTGTTTCAATGAAGATAAATAAGAATAAATAAGGGTTCAAAGTATGAAAAAGACATCATAATTTTTCACAAAAGGTACTCAAAATCCTTCGGAGAAAGTGAATTCGGAATCTGTGAAAACCTGCTGCACTTCATGTTCAAGAAGTTCACGTAATTTACTATTGTCTCTAAGACAAACCCATTCACCATCCAAGTAATCGTATCTCTTAGGACCAGAAATCGGAGAACTCAACCAAATTTGCTTGTTTGGAGGTTGTTTATTGATGAAATATGTACCTTCTAAAGTGTTGATCTGCAAAACTCCGGACTAAGTTGAAATATGAACATTATGCGCTAGATTATTAGTATGGGCGAGCGGGTGTGACTATCAAAAAGAAACAAAAGTTAATAATCAGATATGATACGTACATTTTCTTCAACATCAGCACTGAGGATGTTGTTAGTTTCGAAATAACTGTCCAAATCGGTGTATATTAATTCCAAAGTCTCATCTGCATGAGAATGGTATTTTTCAATGGTTAAGTTTCTAACGCTCTCAGGGATATCTGAGCCATCGGTATTTGCAGTTATAGAATTGAATCTCATGGGTATCAAACTCACACGATGCAACAAACCATTGTAATTTTGTAATTTTCTTCTTTTGTAATCGTTTTGAACAGAGGACGATTTGGACAGATTACTGAACGATCTTTGACATGCGATGTATAACATTGATGATTTTGGTAGCTTTGAGATAGATCTAAATATGCTCAAACTTGAATGATTTGCCTGGATTGGAAATCTCATATCTGCTGTTTATTCGCTTTGTTATAGTTGTTCCTGATGTCCTTGTAATCTTGTTGGACGAGATAGTGTGTTGCTTTTTGTCTACAACTATGGAAGATACACGATTTCTCAATTGGTGCAGTATGACGAATCTACGTTGGAGTATAATCTTGCGCAGTGGGGAGAGTGTTTGGCAAGTAGACACTTTCCACACATTATTTTTTGCTAAGTGAATCAAAAGTGACAAACAGCTCGGAAGAGCCACAATGATCTCACACCCGTGCACCACTTGAACAAAATCTGGGATTACATTATTAGTTACGTAATGGAGTGGTCACCAGAAATGGAGTTTGACAGGCGGAAGTTATCTGTTGGATAAGAATATGGTAAAGAAGACGAAAATGTGCTTCGGTTTTTCAAGTTTAAGTAAAGGAACATATGGTTAACATTTTCGTATCGGTGATTAATATATATACCAAACTCTGAAGAACGCTTAAGTGAACCATTTACGAAAAGATGGGCCCGATTGAATTCCTCTTTTGGATACCGCTAAGGAAGGAGAGACAAAGCGTTAATATTTATTCGATTTTTAATAAATCAAAACAAGGAAATGACATCATTTCGGAATATCTCATGTAATCCACTTTCACTTAATCTCAGTTATATTCGAAATAAAGATAATAATACATAATAGAGCAACAAATCAAAGAAGTAAAATAAGAATCAAATAATACCGAGAAAAAAAATAAACGTTCAACTATAATAGGCATGTTGACATCTGAACTCCAACTTCTTTTTTGATCGCCATGCCAACTTTTCAGACAATATCAAGTAACTTCATGAATCTTTGATCTGATAAACATCTTCTAGGTTCCTCTCTCCCCCTCTCTATTTCTTTCTAAATAGATTATGTCCAAGGCGTAAAGTGAAGTAAGTGAAATTCCAGAAAATGAAATCATACTTCTTGTGACATCTTGCCAGTGCTGTAGATTACGATTATAGCATGTTGATAAAGACCCCGTACAATCTAACGGTCGGGCGTCATATAATTTTACAAATACCGTGATTTATTACCATATTGATACACAAGTAGCATACCAGACTATGACAACTAAAACAATCGGCAACTACTACTAGTGTGATGCAATGTTGTTAGTCGATAATAGTTTGAAAGATAGAGGAAGCCTCTTGAAACTTGCGATGGAGCGGCAAAGAGATGCGATCTCTTATTTTCTTCGAACTTCCTGATCCGGCAAGTGCATCTTGTATACACAGCCTCTGATTATGGAGTTTTGAAGTTGAAAGTGCCTGGGAAGAGCAAGGGGATTCCTTTGGCTAACAATACTCTATAGATTTGTACTTGTACCCGTGATCCTGAGTTGACGTATTTGATAACAAAGCATAAATAACAATTTATAGCAAGACCATTAAATATTGGAAAAACACATCGTATAGCAACACACCGCAAGAGATGATCAGATGAGATGAGATGAGATGGAATGGAATGAAAGGAGTGGAGGTTGTGTGACCAGGGAGTCCAGCCAGGCCAGTGCGGGAGGCATTTGTTTTGCCCTCGCAAAGCTGAGGCTGAGGCAGCGAGGTCCTCTCGGAGCTGCGAAGAACTGCCTTGCTGGGACACTTTTTGGCCGCGATGAACTCAAACCTCACGGCTCCCCCGAGCAGAGCTGAGTGGAAGTTCCTGAAAGAGAAGTGGTCGCGAAAATGGGTGGGTGGCCAGCGGGGCAATGAGCCAGTTAATCTCAGCTTGAGCGCCTTGTAGGAATCTTAGCGGCATCTGGCTCAGGGGGAAGAGAGCAAGCCCCCTGCACCGTTAGCCTTTTGTGCGGCGGGACTCAGAAGACAGGACACGGGCAAGGACAAACACAAGCCGCCCGCAGCTCTGGCAGCTCTGGCGCACTGACTTGTGCAGGGAAATCCTCCAGCACAAGCTTCGTCTCTCGCATCTCTCAGATCCCAGAGGCTGAACCCGCATTCAGTAATTCCACTTCACTTACTATCCAGCTTGATTGAGTGATTAGTCGATTGTCAACTTGGTTGATAAATAAACACGGATAGATTACCAACTGATAAGGGTGCAGCCTTTTAGCAAATTTAATAAATTGCATAATTAAAACTTCAGATTGAATATATATATATATATATATGTAGAGGTAATCTGCACCTGATTTGAGTAACCACATTTATACTTTGATACTTTGATCCATGATATGCATATCTCATATATTATATCATATTTTATCTGTCATAGTACCAATTAAATAAAAGCTGAAAGTTCAAATTTTCAACCTCCAAACTATCAGAAAAAAAGAAAGAAAAAAAAGATTCTCTTCTCAATAAAAATTCAACCATTTGCTTGCTGCTTCACACCAATTAAAAGAATCTTTTTCTACATATTTTTCCATAATTTAGAGAGTCAATTCACTGATGTCTGGCTTATCTTCAAAATCTTCAAAACCAACCAACATAAACCCTGTTGGGTCTGTTGTCTCGGTCTTGTCTGCTAATGATCTTCATGTTATCTCAACTTTAGGTAATAAAAAAATTGTCATAAACGAGGATGTTTCTCATGATGATGCCGTTATCATGGCATTAGGTTATAAAGCTGAGTTCAATAGAGAATTCTCCTTGTTCACCACTTTCGGTGTCTCTTTCTCGGTCTTGGGTTTATTACCTTCAATTGCTTCCACTTTATGGTACTCTCTATGTTATACCGGTAACGCTGGTATCACCTGGGCTTATGTCGTTGGTATGATTGGTGTCTTGGCTGTTGCAATGTCAATGGCTGAAATCTCAAGTGCGTTCCCAACTTCTGGTGGGTTATATTATGCCACCGCAATGTTGGCACCTCCAAAATATAAAGCTTTGCTATCCTGGTGGGTTGGCTGGTCCAACTATTTCGTTCAAGTTACTGGTGCTCCTTCAGTTGGTTATGGTTGTGCTGCGATGATTCTTGCTTTGAAGCAGGTTGTTGATGAAACTTATGTTTATCAAAATTGGCATTGTTTCTTGATGTCAGTTGCTTTAACTTTTGCAAGTGCCATCATTGCTTCTGCTCCAACTAAATGGATTGCTTGGATTAATACTTGTTCAACCATCTTGAACATGGTTTTCATCTTTGTTAGTTTTGTTATCATCTTAGGTGGTAACACTAGAGTTGAACAAGGTCTACCAAAATTCAATTCAAATCCATTTGCTTGGCAAATAACAAACTACACCGAATGGCCAGATGGAATTGCCATCTTGATGTCATTCATGGCTGTTATTTGGACCATGTCTGGTTACGATTCTCCTTTCCATTTGGCTGAAGAATGTTCAAATGCTCAAACCGCTACTCCAAATGCAATTGTTTTAACTGCCGTCTCTGGTGGTGTTATGGGGCTCGCCTTTCAATTGTCCATGGCTTACACAATCGTTGATGTTGATGCTGTTGTCAATGATGAGTTGGGACAACCATATGTTTCCTTCTTGAATCAAATCTTAAACAGAGAAAGAGTCTTGGCTTTGACTTCAATGGCTATTATTACCGCTTTCTTCATGACTTTCTCATGTATGATTGCTGCTTCAAGAGTCTTGTTCTCATATTCCAGAGATGACTGCTTCCCATTGTCCAGAATCTGGGCTCATGTTAACCCAATCACCAAGACTCCAGTCAATGCTGTTTGGGCTAACTGGTTTATTGGTGTTCTACTATTGATTTTGATGTTCGGTGGTGTTGCCATCGATGCCATTTTCTCTGTTGGTGCCATTGGTTCTTTCCTTTCTTTCAGTGTCCCAACATTGTTGAGAATTACCTACTCAAGAAATACATTTATTCCTGGTCCATGGAATTTAGGTAAATTCACCTACATTTCCGGTACCATTGCTGTTAGTTTTGTGTTACTTATGATTCCAATTTTGAACTTCCCTCAATACAGGGGTGCTGATAACACACCAGACTTGATGAACTGGACTGTTTTAGTTTACTGGGGTGCTATGTTCCTTGCTACTGCTTGGTTCTTCATCTATGCTCACAAGATCTATAAGGGTCCAAAGAGTAACATGGAACTCAGTCAAATCGTGGACGAAGAGGATGCAGAAAATGTTATTAATGCCATTGTTAGTTCAGGTTCAGAAGTCCACTACAGCGGCGAAAAGGGAGAAAAGGCTTAATCTTAAGTTGTTCTCTTTTCAGCTCAAGTTTCTTCCACCTTTATTTCGGAATCGTCCTCTAATTTATCATTTTAATACTATAATTATAATCTTGTTTCCCTTGTTTTTTCGATCTTTAATTTTTCTTTCCTTTTTTGTTCGTTATCATCTTATTCCTGGATTCTTTATCATGCGCTTTATTGATCCGTCTTGTGAATGCCAAATTGCTTTCCAATTAATGTTCTGTCTGTAAATAGTAGTTCGCAAATTTGTGTGCTTTTCGCACAGCCATTGCATTTTTCCTTTTTTTTGTCTGTTTCGTCCGTGACTATTTAAACTCCGTGTCAGGGTGTAGATCAAGGAACTATTTTGAACAGAGAACAGTTAGTTTCTAGCGGATTGAAGCGCAACAAGATATAACACGATACAACATGGTATTACACAATGATAAATGGAAATATAAGGCCAAAAAAGATTACATGAGAAAGCATGGTCTCTTGAAAAAAAATACAGAAACCGAAGAGCCTCCAAACGATGATGGCCAAAGTCTGGAGAATATAAATGATTCCAAATCACAGCCAACTCCAACTCCACATGAAACAGAATCAGTAGTTGGGGATCTGGAAAATACGAATGTGGATGAAACTCCAGAATCGGAAGATGGCACTAGTGCATCTGCAGAGTTTGTTGGGAAAAGAACCAAGCAGCTTCAATCAAATACTTGGAGATTCAAGGGTGACCTTCCCGATGACCCAAGTATAAGGAGAGATCCAGATTTGGTGGAACAAGAGATGTTGGATAAGGAAAAGGAGGAAAAGTTCCAGCAGGAACTTGCCAATCAGGTGCGTGATAACTTAGAGCATAAAGGTATTCTTAAGGATTACACGCAATCACTGAAGGTGAAGCCAGCTAAAGATTATACAGATGAGGATTTGTTGAATTGGTCATTGGATAAACCAATAATGATACGAGACAATTCGTTGAAGCCAAAGAATAAAGTTAGATTTTTGACTGAAGATGAGAAAGAGAAGCACCTTGAAATGCAAAAGGAGATTGATCATATGAAGTTTGTTGACTCTTTGAAAAATAAGTATAATCCTACCTCAAAAACAGGGAAATCCCACAGAAAAGTCTTAGAGTTAAATTTGAGCTCGGATAAAGATAAATACCAAAGTGCATTGGATAAGATGATCAGAACAAACGTTGATAAATCCATAGCTGAAGATTCGGCCAATTTCGAGAAAAACATAGACAACGTGTTGGACATCAGTCTTTCGGAGACTACTGGGAATAAGAATCAATTGGACAGCTTAGCCTTTGATATGGATAACTTGATGAGTTCCAGCAAGACTAAAAATGATCCCAACAAAGTGGAAGTGAAGCCGGTAAAGACGTTCACTTCTACTGATCCTATTATCTCACCCGAGGATGAAGATTTCATAAACAGTCTTTTAGGCTAAACTCAGAGTTGTCTCTATAAGTACGATCTTTTTATTTACGGTACTATGTGTATTCATTTTTCTTTTTCTTCTAAAACTTGGTCTTTACTAAGCATGCAGCCACTGTGTCTGTAGTCAAACTCCGCTCTCGTGTGGCGCGCCCCGTAATTTCTTTTATCTGATTTCAAATCTCGGTCACTTGAGATACTCAACATCAACTTTGAGCAGACAAACACCGTCCACTTCTTCCTCACTACACAGATCAAACAGGAGACTTCTCCAAATAAAACGAGTTACAGTATGGCATTAGAAACTGATCCCTTGCTAGAGTTCTCAAAGAGCTCACCAAGGCAGAAGAAATTCAAGAAACTTTTTATTTTCACCCTATGCTTACTATCTCTTGGCCTCATAGTAACAACATTGAATAAAAAGAAAAACGACAAACCTTCTTTGCCACCTGCTCATATACCATTTCTTGGTGGTCCAACTTGGAAACCCAATCGAAATGAAACGGTGATCGTGAAAAACGGAGCTGTTGCTGCTGATTCTGAGCTATGTTCACAGCTAGGAGTTTCGATATTGAAGAAAGGTGGATTTGCTGCAGATGCTGCTGTCACCACTTGCTTATGCATAGGTGCCACAAACACCATGTACTCTTCTGGTATCGGAGGTGGAGCTTTTATAACTACAAAAAGATTTGATGATCCGGTTGCTTTATCAATAGATGCTAGAGAAATGGCACCTGGTTTGAGTCATAAGGACATGTACAAGGGAAGGGAACATTTATCCACAAAGGGTGGTTTAGCTGTTGCTATTCCTGGTGAGTTGAAAGGTCTTTACACATTGTTTGAAAAGCACGGGTCTGGTAACTTGACATGGGAAGAGTTAATCATGCCTGTTGTTGATATCATCGAAAAAGGATTTGCTATTAATCCATTATTAGGTTTCGCACTTGATTATCACAGGGAAGAGCTTAATAAATATGGACATGACTGGGATATGATATACAATGTTGATGGATCGCTGAAAAAATCTGGTGACATTTTGAAACGACCAGCATTAGCCAACACTTTGAGAGACATTGCCAAAAATGGAAGCGATGCTATATTCTATGATCCAAGCGGCAGAATTGCAAAATCCCTATCAGCAACTGCATTGAAATACAATGGAATATTGAGTCCTGAAGATTTTGCCAAATATCAAGTCAATGTTCAAGAAGCCATACAGGTGGAGGATTTCACTTCAAAGAATTTGACTGTTTTCATCGCCAATGGAGCTTCTTCTGGACTGGCTCTTGCTGCAGGTTTGAAAATAATGAATGGCTTTGACGATCTGAACGATGCTGATCCTTCTGCACAGGACTTTCAACCTGTTGAAACTCATAGACTGATTGAAACTATGAAATGGATGGGAAGCGTTAGAAGTCATTTAGGTGACATTGGACTTTTTAACTCCAATCAAACAGCCATTCAGGAGCATGATGACCGTTACAACAACCTTCTCAGTAATGAATACATTCACAAGATCTCATCAAAAATTCATGACAACCGCACCTTAAGATCGTGGGAGGATTATGAACCAGCGTATCAACCGAATGACCCGCATGGAACTTCAAGCTTGGCTATTATTGATGGGTTTGGCAATGCAGTGTCCTTAACTACAACTATAAATTTACTTTTTGGCTCTTGTTGCCATGATCCTGAAACCGGTATCATTTTGAATGATGAAATGGACGATTTTTCTTTGCCAACAACTAAAAATGCTTTTGATTTGCAACCATCTGTGTACAATTATATCGAGCCATTCAAAAGACCGCTCTCTTCTTCTGCTCAAAGTATAATCTTTGATCCAATAACAAACAAAATTGAAATGGCAATCGGATGTGCTGGAGGGTCACGTATTACCACTGCTATTCTACAAGCTATCGTCAGATCATTCCACTATGAATTGCCCTTGCTAGAGACCATTTCGTTTCCAAGAGTGCATCATCAATTGTTGCCCAATATCGCATACATTGAGAACCCAGAGATATTTTCATTGAGTGAAGCAATGATAGCAAGAGGCCATGTGCTCGAAATGATAGAGCATCTAACTGCCATGAATGCTGTGAGGACCGTCAACGATACCATCCATGCACAGAGTGATCACTGGAGAAAATTAGGAAGGGCAGCAGGCTACTAAAAGGTTTGATATATTTATTTATTTATTTGGTGCACAAGCCGTAATGTATTTGTGCACAGCCACCAATTTTAGTAGCACAACGCGTAACGTAAATACCGTACCATCAGATCGAGTACCGATATCCGTTGCATCACACAACCTTTAGATCGATGGGTTATAATATCGATGGATAACAATGGATAGGTTTTATGAAAAGTGTCCATTGTTAAATGCTAAGAATGAAGGCAAAGTCCGTGATCTCTATCAAACTTTGGAGATTTTGGAAGGTCAAATCAAAGAATTAAAATCGGCTCCTATTTCAACCTTTCCTACAAAGAAGGAAAGAGAGAGCCAATTCCACCAACTACAACAACAACAACAACGATCACTTAAAGATCTAAATGAATTCAGGTTTGAATTTGACTCCAAAGAAAACGTTGACCCTTCTGCTAATATAAATGATCTCATAAAACTAACCAAAGATCTACAGGGGAGAAGAGAGGATGATAAAAGAAAATTACGAAGCCTAAGCACTCAAATAACCGAATTATCCAAATCAAACGATGATTTGAAAGCTGGAAAATTGGAAATGGAGCATACAATTGAACGACTAACTGCAGAAAATGAAAGAATCAAAAGACAACTCGAACTCCGAATCACTCACGACTCTCCCAAAGCCAGCAGCGTGACTCCAGATACTGCAACACAGACCGATTTAGAAGATACTGTATTAACACAACTTGGAAATATTGAACAGCAAGTTTCAACAGCATCAAGGTTAGACTTCTTGCATTCTAAAAAAACCTCCGTGAATGCTAGCCCAAATTGTACACCACAATTTGCGAAGCGTGAGAGTTCAATTGAACTGGATTTCGGTGATACATCTACACAGCTGAAAGAATTCAATGATTCGTTGGATTTCTTGCTAGATGTTCCACAGTCACAGGCGATTCAGCCACGGGAAAAAATTGATAAACTTGCTGAAGAGATTAAAGATTCCCAAAATGAAGATGACATTGAAAACCAAGAAGATATACTATCGTCGTCACCAACGAGACCACTGAATAAATATCCAAACTTTCTAGATCTTACTATGCATCCAGTTAGAAAAGGTTCATGGTGGCCTGAAGATTTCAAAGTCAATTCAGTAACCAATTTCGGCCTTTCGACACCATTCAAGTCCAGAAAAATCACAAGCGATCGAATTCACCCAGTTCGCAAGCTTCAAGATGAATACCAAACCAAGCATCTCCTAGATTATGCAATGAAGAGATTCAACAAGCTAGCTGGTCCTATTCCCGGAACACCCACAACCACCAAGCACTTAACCATAGAAACAACAACAACAACGCCAACAACAATAGCAATGGGGTACATGCCCACGCCAATAAGAACCCCTGAACAAGCAATGGAAAACCCAAAGATTGACCCGGTATACAAGTTTGAATTGAACATGAAAAACTACCATATTTACAAAGACCAACTCAATCTTAGATCTAAGAAGTCCAAGATCTGGTTAGAGTTGGATGACTCCCCTCCCGGTCACGAACGATCCGAGTTCCCTACTACACAGCAGGTTCAGGAAGATAGACTGAAAGCTATGAAGAGAAGTTCGATTGTTGGTTTGCAGAGGTTGTTTCAAGCTGTTTTGATGGTTCAGCCCGAAAGCAAACGAAAAGTGAGGAGAGTTCATGATGGTGAGGGTGAAGGGGCTGATTATGATGATGGTGAAGGTGTGGTTTATGAGCAGGTTGGTAAGTTTGTGTTTAAGAACGAGGAATATAATCGGGCTGTAATTGAGAATAGATTTTATTTTGACGAGTCAATATTTTATGGGTCATAAAATGTATAGATTTTTTTGGTTGATTACCTACGAAACAAACATATACGATGTATTTGT
This sequence comes from Ambrosiozyma llanquihuensis, assembly GCA_030568425.1. Taxonomy (NCBI): domain Eukaryota; kingdom Fungi; phylum Ascomycota; class Pichiomycetes; order Pichiales; family Pichiaceae; genus Ambrosiozyma; species Ambrosiozyma llanquihuensis. Next base: position 1,355 of record JAJMFV010000297.1, on the reverse strand, counting down.
CACTTGCTGTATATTAGAGTATATATATATATATCTAAAATGAGATTCAAAATAGGCTTGAATGTACAAAATGAAAATCAAATGAATAGTTTGAAATGGCAAAATAACAAAGAAATTAATCGGAGGGCGCTAGAGAGACATATTAACACGAAGAAAGAAAATCGAAAAAAATAATAATAATTAAATGCATCTATATGAGTCGCTGAAGACATTATATCATGATCCACCACCTTGCAAAGCTAACAATTGTCGAATAAAAGTAAAATTTAGCAATGATAAGTGGTGAGGAGTCGAAAGGGAAAGGATAAACAAGGTGGATATATCTATTCTTTCTTACTTTTCAAGTCAATGTAACTTTGATAGTTGAAGTTTTTCAAAGCTGGTGTCAAGTCTAAGGATTGACTGACAAATCTCTTAGCACCTTCGGTCAAGCCATGATGAACAGTTTCATCTTTCAATGATGGAGTCAATGAGGTTATTCTATTACCGTAACCATCGGATGTCAATGCAGTATCTTTGGACAGGTTTGGGTCAGGATAGAATCTTTTTAATGGAATCCAAGATTGGAATAATTCATATGATGCCAAAGTGAAACCAAATTGTGGAGAAGATCTACAAATTCTAGCCAAACCACCTTTCAATAAAGCAGAAGGACCTTCTTCTCTAATGATTCTAACAAACACATCAGCAATGTTCTTATAAGCTTTTTCACCAGGACGAGTTTCAACTTGTAATCTAGTTTTGATCACATCACATGGTGTGGTCATGTAAGCAGCAGGCAGACCTGCCATGGCACCGGATAATAGTAATTCCCATGATTCTAAACTGCTTCTTTTGGTCTTGTCATTTGGATCAAATCCAAATACATATTTCTTGATGTTAGCATAAGTTGGGAAATAAATAGCACTAAATGGAACATCTCTCAACAGACAAGCAGATGCACCTTTATACAAACCAGGTATACCTAGTTCACGAACGATATCAACAGCCGATTTTTCAATAGCTGGTTTACCTTCTTTCACTAACTGTCTCAGGACTTCACCTTGCACTTGCAGTCGAATTTTTGTGATTTCCAATGGATTGGTGAACACAACCTGGCATGCACCAGCGGATGAACCAGCCAAAACTTCCCATCCCATTGTAATTTCACCATTTTTAGACTGTTGCATACCGATACCTCTGACAATGTCATTGACGGTTAATTTTATTGCCTTTTCTGGGGCAACACCAACTAGTTGAGGTAACAAACCAGAATACAGACCAACTGCACCTTCATGCTTTATCACTTTTTTAAAACAGTCAGCATATGAAGAGTATAAAGAGTTACCCTTTTGATTTTGCATTCTAGTCTTAAC
>JAJMFV010000296.1:0-94594 GCA_030568425.1 Ambrosiozyma llanquihuensis | reverse complement strand
GATGTTTCCTTTCCTTGTTGATGTTGTCTGTAATGTCTGGTGACGGTACCATGGGCAGCTTCTGATTCAAATGCTGATCCATCTGGGTTCATCAAAACTGAGGTCATCAAACCTAAAGAACCAAAACCTTGGGCAACGATATCTGATTGAACATCACCATCGTAGTTCTTCAATGCCAAGACAAAACCACCTTTAGATTTGATCATTTGAGCAACCATATCATCAATCAATCTATGTTCGTAAGTCAGACCCTTAGCTTCGAATTGAGATTTGTATTCTTTCTCGTAGATTTCTTCAAAGATATCTTTGAATCTACCATCGTATTTCTTCAAAATGGTGTTCTTTGTGGATAAAAATAATGGTAATTCTCTGTTCAAAGCCATCTTGAATGAAGAGTGAGCAAAACCTTCAATGGACTTGTCGGTATTGTACATGGCCAAACCAACACCAGGTCCCTTATAGTCGTAAACCTTCATGGTTTGAGCTGGGGAGCCATCAGCTGGAGTGTAAATTAACTCTAATTTACCAGCCTTTGGAACAACCAAATCTGTGGCTTTGTATTGGTCACCGTGAGCATGTCTACCAATGATGATTGGTTTTTCCCAACCAGGAACCAATCTTGGAATTTCAATGTCACCAGGCTGTTTGTTTGGACCTGAACCAATAACGATTGGTTCTCTGAAAACGGTACCGTCTAGAATGTTTCTAATTGTACCATTTGGAGAAACCCACATTTTCTTCAAGTTGAATTCCTTGACTCTTGCTTCATCAGGAGTGATGGTGGCACACTTGACACCGACACCATATGTCTTGATTGCATTAGCAGCGTCAATGGTGATTTGATCGTTGGTTGCATCTCTTGATTGGATGGATAAATCGTAGTATTTCAAGTCAACATCCAAGTATGGCTTGATAAGCTTTGATTTAATGATATCCCAGATGATTCTGGTCATTTCGTCACCATCCAACTCAACTATTGGGTTCTTCACCTTGATTTTATCCAAGCTGAATGAGGAAGATGAGAATAATCTTGCAGAGAATGAGACTGTTGGTAAGTGGTTGTTGTATAATCTACACTTTGGGATTGCAGAACGACGCAGAGCGTAAGTTGCTAAACTCATATTGAATGTAATTTTCGGTTTGATATTTGTATTTGTTTGAACAGAAGAGTAACAAAGGAAAGAAAAGAAAAAGAGTGAAATATTTTCAACGATGAAAATGAAACCGACATCTATATATAACCACCCTCCAACTGCCAACCACCACTAGTCCCTTGGAATCCGAGTTTTTCTCTCTAGTCCGATGACTGACATCTACCCCAGCCAGACTCCTGCACCGGCCCCCGTGAAATAAAAATTTTCTTGCTGCCCCACATCAACTACCCCTCCTCCACCCAAATGGGGCGCCATCTAACTCTGCTCAGCCACATACTTTTAAGTCACGTGAGCACTATTGCCGGTGAGCCACTGAACGCAGGACGCTAATGCAACAGCCCTTTTCCGATAACAACAGAAATCAGAATAGGCTTTTCAGGTGGGAAACTGAAAAAAAACACACACAAACTACACCTGCAATTTGTGCAGTTCTTTCTTGATTTACTTCAATTATCTGTTTGTTACTAGAGGAAAGACAGTGAACAATGCCACGGAAGACAAAGTTGGTAACTAATGATAATAGGAAAAGAGCCACTTACAGTTGTGACAGATGCAAGCTGAGGAAACGTGCTTGCAAACGATATCTCAATGGAGCACAACAATATGACAACAAAACAACTTGTTCAGGGTGTGTTATATCTGGAACTCCCTGTATAACTTCAATTCCAAGGAAGAATAGACGCAATGTGTCCCATACTAAATATCAATTGGAGTGTCTTACCAAGTTGGTAGGTGCGATGTTCCCGGAGAGTGATCCGAATAGTTTGGAGGATATAAAAAGCATGGCAAAGGCTCTTCATGTTTCATTACCTCAGGTAGACTCAAACATCGAACTTGAAGGAGGTGAAACAAGAGAAAAAGGAGGGGTAGATGATGAGGAGACGGCTTTTCAAACTTTGGAATCGGAATCGGAAACTTCTGAAACAGAGCTTGAGTTGGCCAAAGATGATGCTCGTGAATCTCAACCTAGAGATACCACTGGTGTTTTCCATGCATTGCTGGAGTTTGGTCAGAATGATAAAACTGCAATCCAGGATGCAAAGTTACAGTTGAAAGTTCATGATGTGCCTGAGTCCAGTATACCTACTTTACGAACGGTATCTGGTCCTGGACTACTAGAGTGTTTACTTGCGAATGTGATTCCAGAGAAAGAGGTTGTTCTTTATTCGGAGACTTTTTTCCTCAAAGTTCACCCAAGTTATTTCCTTTTCAACCAGGAGAAGTTTATGCGTCGCCAATCGGAGCTTTTTAGAAAATTGGATAAAAACTCTTCAAATGCACATACACAAGTTGAAGAATTTTCAATTGAGGAGATCTGTTCCATGTACTTGGTGTGGATTTTAGGGAGAAACTCTTTCTTGGCAGGAATGTCCGAAACTGAGCCTGCTGCTGTGGATGTTGTCTCTGAGTCTGCCATCGACTACTATATAAACTTGATAAACATTTGCTTATCGGCCTATATTTTTTCCAAGACAATAGACAGTGTTAGAGTTCTATATATGGCTGGACTTTACTACGAGACAAAGAAAAACAGAGAAGCCTGTTGGATGTTGATGTGTAACTGCAGTTTAAAGTGTATCAGTTTGGGATTCCATCGCAATGAAGTTGTTAAGAAATATGACACTGAATTGCAAGAGGAGATAAAGATTGTATGGTGGTCCATTTTCCGTCTTCAAGTTAACAGTTGCGCAATGATGGGCAAACTACCTCTTTTTTCTTTAAGTGAGGTTGATTTGGGTCTTCCAAAATTGACGTTTGTGGATGATTTGCTCTTTAGGGATGTTTTTTTCAAGTCGGTGTCACTGATGAAGATCATGTATGATATCCTGAAGAACAGAGAATATTTGATGTCGCATAAGTCTTCATTGTCGCAAAACAACATTGATAGCGTTTTAAATATACAGAGATCATTGATATATTTACAAGAAGGTATGAGTGATAAAGTCAAGGACTACAAAATAGAAGCTCCAAAACGTTATCAAATTAAGTTACATCTGCAATTTCACTTTGTGGTCATGTTTTTAAGTTTCCCTTATTTATTGGAGTTATGGTCCAGATACAAGAGGGGTATCAAACAGGACAATCGCCTATTAGGAACCATGTGCTATTCTATAAAGTCTGCAATAGATATAGCAGATGTGGTACTGTTTTCATGTCAGTGCAATTTCCTAAATGGATTGCTTTATTTTGATCTTTACTATGCGTACAATGCCTTGCTTGTATTGCTACTGGCATTTACCTTAACAAAGGACAAGTGCACCGATGAAAAGAGCGAGAATTTCAGTCCGCTATTGAAAGAACTGAATGATGTGTACTTCATCGATAACTTGGCCATACTAGAGGCAATCGGAAAGATTAAGAACATTAACTCAATGTATGGTGGGAAAACCTCAATGGGGATAATGAAGGAAGCGAGCGAAAGGATAAACGTATTGCTCAGTCTATTCAAGCTGAACAGGCCATTGAATGTACGTGAGCCACAGTTTCAGGAGGACATTGGTGATGACGAATATGAAGCATCGGATACCTCTTCATCATCAGATCATAAGACCCTTATCAGTTCTTTGTTCGAGTCTCATGATTTTGACTTCGGATTTGATTACGGTGAGGAAGGTTTACAGGAGTTTCTCAATTTCTTTTGATAGCTGTTCATATATGTAAAACAACCACTGTATACCTACTTGACAGAGTGATCGATAGAGAGACCTCTAAATTTATATTGCGCATGCATATACCGCCGCCAGAGGATAGATTGTAGGATAAAAGTGTGTGCTCTTTCCACTGAGCCAGTCTCCGAGAGATACAATCACCATATTACATGGTGGAGATTGAGAGAGAACACTGCCGGCGCTACCCCGTAGGAAGAAGCGCATCCGTGGTTATTTCCAGAAACGTCACCCTGATCGGGTTAGACCCCTTATCTTTTCCGCACTGCAACCTGCCCAGTTACGCCAAGTGGTGCGGAAGCAACTCCCTCAGCGCTTCCACCAGATAGCGCTTCTTTGGTTCGGGAAACTTCTCTTTTTGGCCGCTGTTATCGATGAATAGCCTGTTGATCCATTGATCTAGATGTGATGTATTAATATACCCTGCATTTCAAAGTGAATTTTTCCCGATGCATATATATAGCCCCATTTGTCACCATAGCTGACAGGATTTTTGTTTGGATAGTCTAGCTAAGTTTAACCAGATATAGTACAAAATCTCAAACATACGAAACATAAATATATCGCAATGGATTCTAAAGAGAAAAACGATATCAAAGTCACACTGGAAAGTGTTGACACTGAAGGCCAAACATCCCATGAAGCAGAATTCATTCAACCTGTTGGTATTCCAAAGAAATTGAAATGGAAGATTGATTTACATATAATGCCATTTTTCATGGCCGCTTACTTCTTACAATTCTTGGACAAAACCTTGTTGAATTATGCTGCTGTTATGGGTATCTCAGATCATTTGCATGGAAATCAATACAGTAACTTGAGTACCATGTTTTATGCAAGTTTCCTTGCATTTGAGCCACTTTCAGGTTATCTCATTCAAAAGTTACCAATCGCTAAATACCTTGCTGTGAATATTGTTATTTGGGGTGCCGTTGTTGCGTGTCACGCGTCAACAAAGAGTTATGCTGGTTTGATGGTTATTAGAACTTTGTTGGGTGTCTTTGAAGCTTCGACTGCTGCTTGTTTGATTCCAATTATGGGTATGTGGTATTCAAAAGCGGAAATATCAAGAAGAACTGGTCTTTGGTATATGCAAATTGGTGTTGCTCAAATTGTTGGTTCTCTTTTGTCCTTTGGATTTCAACATGTTAATACAACAGTTCTTGAAAATTGGCAAATTTTATTCATTTTCATGGGTATCATAACCGCTTTCTCTGGTGTTGTCTTCTGGTTCTTCCTCGCTGATAACCCTGCAAATGCAAAGTTTCTAACCCAAGAGGAGAAAGATTTGGTCATTGAACATATCAGAGCCAACCAAGCTGGTATTGAGAACAGAACTTACAAACCTTATCAAGTGAAGGAAATTTTGATGAAGGATCCACAGACTTGGTTATTGTTTTTCATTTCTTTGTTTTCCAATTTTATTGGTGGTTCAGCTACTACTTTCTCCAGTAAGATCATCAAATCTTTTGGTTTCAGTAATGATGAAACAACATTCATGCAATTTCCTTCCGGTGCTGTCTCTATAATTACTACTCTAGGAGTTTCTTATTTGCCAAGTTACTTTGGAGAAAGATGCTCAACAATGGGTTTTCTTAGTATCTTCGCCATGGTTGGTCTTATTTTACAAATTGTGTTGAGCGATACTAATAAGACCGGAAAGTTGATTGGTATTTATATGATGAACACCAATGGATCCATTTTAGCTGTTCTCTATTCATGGGGTGCAATCAACACTTCAGGGTATACCAAACGTATTACCAGAAACACTCTAACTTTGATGTCATTTTGCCTTGGTAACTTGATTGCTCCACAACATTTCCGTGCTTCAGATGCTCCAAAGTACCGTAATGCCAAGATTGCTTTGATTGCAGAAAGTGCAGTTGCAGCAGTTCTGTGTATTGCTTTGAGATTTGTTACTGTGAGACAAAATAAACAAAGAGACAAGGAACAGGAAGGTTTGGCTGAAGAAGACCTTCATCGTGATGCATTGTTCTTAGACATCACCGATATTGAAAATAGAAACTTTAGATACGAGTACTAGATATATTTGCTTTTTTGTTCATGATCCTGGAGATCCTGACCTTCTATATCTTTTTTTTTTATCTTATATTTAGACCCTTCTTGAATTGAGATATAATTTCTTCCACATATAGAATGGGTATCCGATGTGCTATCCCTATAATACGGTAATAGTAATTACTCTTTAGTCTTTCCCAAAAACAAGACTGAACCGCTGATCCTAGTTAGATGAAATTGACACTCTCAACAGACTGTTGCTGGATAAATAATAAGAAGATAAATGATTTTTAGTGAAGAAACAGCATCTAGGGCATATATAGAATATACATCAATACATCAGATTTGAGGAACAGAAGCACCATCGCCTCTTAAATCACTTCCGGCAGCAAAAACCAAATGCTCGGAAGATTCATCTGACTCCTTTCTAATGATTTGACCCCTTCCGAACTTACCACGTTTGTTACCACCATAAACAGCGACATCGTGTCCTAGAGCACGCAAACCTTCGACAACCTTTGGATCAATGTCATCTTCAATTCCAACAGTGGTAACATCGTTACTTGAAGGACCATCCGCACCTTCACCACGGTCAGTGGATTCAAACTTTGGATTGGCAGATAATGAGATTCTAGGAGCATCTAGTGACTCTTGTGGATCCATTCCAAAAAGCAACATGTTTAAGTAAACTTGAACATGAGCTTGAGGTTGATTATAACCACCCATGATACCGTACGAAGCATACAAATCTTCTGCACCTTTTTGAGTTTTTGAGTCTTTGGTGATCATACCAGGAATGATCGTATGGTAACTTCTTTTGTTACCTTCTAAGCAGTTTTTACTTTTTGGATTCAAACTGAAATTACCACCTCTGTTATGCAAACAGAATCCAACATCAGGAACAATGATACCACTTCCGAATCCTTCATAAAGGGAGTTGATGAATGAGCAAGCGTTTCCTTCGCCATCTGTAGCGGTGAAATAAACTGTATCTGATTTGAACATTTCATTTGGAATACCGCATTTGATATCCTTGTTAATGATGGCTTTTTCAGGATTGAAGGTTTTACAACGTTCGGCAAAAAACTTGGAGGATGATAACAATTCCTTTGCATCAGTCATAAAATCAACATTGTGATTTTTCTTATAGAATTCATAGTCATTGACGCAAGCATCGGAATCTCTGAAACTGATTTTCAAACACTCGATAATTAAATGGAGATATTCAACTGAGTTATGCTTCATACTCTGTAAATCAATCACTTTTGACTTGTCCAAACTGTTGATCAATCCTAAGGTTAATAATGCAATGATACCCGAACCACTTGGAGGGATTTCCCATAACTTATGGTCAAGAAACTCGTAACTGATTGGCTCGACAAATGATGAAGTGTGATTAGCCAAGTCCTCAAGAGTCATTGGGTGACCTCTTTTGTTCAGTTCATTGACAATCGATTCAGCAACGGCACCTTCGTAGAAACCTTTCTTACCTTTTTCAGCAATAATTTTCAATGTTTTCGCAAACTCTTTGTTCGTCATGAATTGACCCTTGGAAGGAGATGTGAAGTCCTTATTTGGAAGGAAATTGGCAAGATTTTTATCTTTGGCATTTTGCTTCAACAATTTGGCGGTGTTATCTTTCCATAAAGAAGCACAAACTTGAGAAATAACATAACCATTTTCAGTCAACTCAATTGCAGGTTGTAAACAATCTGCTAGAGTAACATTTCCACTACCCCATTTGCCAATTGCATCTTCCCAGCCAGCAATTGCACCTGGAACATTCACCATAAAAACGGAATCATCTCTAAATCTATCGTTTGGCAGGACATGATCAGGGTGATTTTTCTTGAGCCAGTCAATACTCAATCCTGATGCAGCACGGCCAGTACCATTCAGTCCGTGAACCTTCTTATCCTTTTGGCTGTAAAATAGTGCAAAACAATCACCACCAATACCAGTCGACATAGGCTCAGTCACTGTCAATGCAGCGGCGATTGCAACACAGGCATCAACTGCATTACCACCTTTTTCCAAGATCTTTAATCCAGCAGCGTTGGCTAATGGTTGGGTTGAAGAGACCATACCTTTGGTTGAATAAACCGTGGATCTTCTTGAGCGTGCTGGTGCTTCCATTTTGATGATTTTTATTTTATATTATTCAGTAGTTGAAATGCACTGGCTAATTGTTACTGGAAAAAGACAGTAACAGGAAGAATTGAAAAAAAAACACAACAATCCAGATGAAATCAAAGTTGTTTTTGAATTGGAATGACAATTTGCGAAGAATCGGTTAAACCAGCGAAAGAATGAGTAAGTAGGAGGTAATGGAAAACCCAAGGTCTAGTCTGATTGATGAAGTTGTGATGTCTCGAAGCGGACTGGATGGTGGAAGCTGTACTTCCGTCTCGCTAGCCACAGCTATCTAATCTGTGGGGATAGGAGCCACTCAACACGGCTAATTCTAGTTCAAGATTCCGAACCAATTTTCCGATTCTAGTTATCTCTTGGGATACATGTTAATCGATATGACTCAAACAGGAGAGATACACTGATGAGTGCGTGTCTTGCAGTGGTATGCAGTGAGTGGATGATATGGCTCTATTAGGTGAACTGAATCTAAGACGCTGATACGATATGCCACCTGTGCACCATCAGGGATGGGCCGATTGAGCACAAACGTCGTGCACAGTACACTGTTGTTATGCATGTCTGAGTATTCTCATCGACGCGTCGATCGGCGTGCAGTTTCGCCGATGCTGTTTGTTTTTTCAACAAGGGCACGGCATAAATATGGAGTTCATGGAACGACAACCGGAGTTCAGTATGTGGAATGTATATAAGGAGACGGCATGGTTTTATGCTGCGACTGTAAATGTCCTTCTTCTTCTGAATCGAAACTTCTGTCTATTTAGACAAATGATTGTAACATCTTGTGCAGCTCTACCGATAATGTGGCACACACCTATCAAAACATGACGGAATGCGACGCTGTTTCACTCAGTTCGGAGGGTGCGCGTGAAGCGGGAGAAAAATTAGTGTATTTTCCTGATCAGTTGCTCGTTGCTTTGGAAAACGTAAACACACTTGATATGATGGTGCTTGAGAAGGTCCATCTTAACCAGTTAATACCCTAGGCTCCTCTAATTCGACATCATACCCACCATAGATTCATTTGTGAAATTTCATCTCTTTCTCTTGCTCTCTATTCACGCCGCCTGTTTGTTGTCGAAAGAAGTTCGTCGCTGTATCTCCATATACAATCAAAAGAGCAATATACCCAATAGATGCTATCTACAAACGATAGATATTTTAACTCATATATACACAAAAGGTAGATAATCATCACTACGATTCAGAAATTAATCGTTTCCCTTCAAATTAATATACCTCCCACACTCAACCTTGAGTCTCAATTATACCCCGTCCCATCTCATTCCCCTACACACATTTTAATAAACTAATAATTATATACACATATACACAAATACAATGAAAATAAGTCGGCCGAATATTCGAATTTCCATCAGGACCCAGTTAATGGTTTTGGTCTTGTTTGTTGCCTTCTTTTCTCTACTAGTGTTGGCCATTGTTGCTGGTGTTTATTTCACAACGGTTTTCACCCAATCAAGAGGAGAAAGATTGGAGATGGTTGCCCAACTAAAAGCTGCACAGGTAGAACAGTATCTTTCAACATACTACTATCAAGTTTATCTACTTAGTACCAGAGACAATATAGAATCCGCTTTAACTTATAAAAGAGTGGGAAATACATCTTCTTCAGCTGTTAATAACGCTCAAGAAACAATTCAAGAGACCTTGGATTCTTCAGACTATTTGATATCAGCACGCCTTTATGATCAAAGTTTAACTCTTGTTACATCTGCTACAACCTCCGAGTCTACGCATAACGTCTCCTCTGGCTCTACTTTGGGTGATTTATACGCTCTGGAGTCTGTCACAGACCTTCAAATTCCAGATGGCTTGTTAACTAACGCAAATTATATCACTGGCCCTGTGCTGAGTAATGATTCCTATTTCTTGTCAATGACTTTACCAGTCTACACAAACACTTCCGTTTTGGTTTCTACACCTTCATTAGGAGGTTACTTGACTGTTTTGGTCAATATCGATTCCATTCAGAGTGTGGCCAATAGCACTTCCACATCGTTCGCCACAGGAGTTGAAATCCTAAAACCAGATACTCCATTTAGTAATTACACAAACATTACAACTTTCAGATATGCAATATATACAGATGATACAGGTAGCAATGCGGATACGGTCTACAATGTTGACAGCTATGCTCCGGCAGATTCTGTTTGGATTCAAGGTGTGAAACAAGGTCACTATGTTTCTATGCGTCTTCCAACTGGTACAAAAGTCGCCCTTGGATATTGCCTTGTTAGTTTGTCATATGCAAAATGGGTAGTGACGGTAGAACAAACAAGAAGCAAATTCATGAGTCCAACTTTCAAGTTAGCAAAGATTATGATAGGTGTCTGTTTTGGTATCGCTCTATTCTTAGTCATTGTTACATTTCCACTGGCCCACTATGGGGTGAGGCCTATCATTCACTTGCAGAAAGCAACGGAAGAAATTACAAGAAGGAGAGGTCTGGGAAGAGGACGATCTCCTAGACGAAAAAGTAAGACTTTTTTCCATTTTAGAAAATCGAATGAAATAAGTGAAAAAGCGGTACAGGTAGATCCCACCAGGACTTCATCTCCAAACTCTTTACAAAGTCCAGATCAGCGCACAGGTTCCAGAAGATCTTATTCGAATAGTGATTCCAGAAGTTTTAACAACTCTCCTAGACACGCTCACGGGGGCTCATTTGCTAGTAATCCTTCGGATGCTACTCCAATATCTAATGGTAGCATCGTTGATGTTTCAGAAGGGGAATTCGGGTTGCCTATTTTAAGAAAACGTAAGGAATTTATCCATGATGAACTTTCAGAACTAACAGAGGCATTCGAAGCCATGACCCATGAGTTAGACAAGCAGTATAGCCATTTGGAAGATAGAGTCCGTGCAAGAACCAAGGAGTTGGAGGTTGCTAAGATCCATGCAGATAAAGCCAGACAAGAGGCTGAGGATGCAAATGAAGCCAAGACTGTTTTTATTGCCAACATATCCCATGAACTGCGTACTCCGTTGAATGGTATATTGGGTATGACTTCGGTTGCAATGGCTGAAAATGACCATACTAAAATTCAATCCTCGCTAGAGTTGATTTTCAGAAGTGGAGAATTGTTGTTGCACATCTTAACTCAATTACTAACTTTCTCCAAAAATCAGTTGGATAAAACCAAACTACAAAAGAAAAATTTCTTGATGATTGAAGTTGCATCCCAAATAAAATCAATATTTGGTAAAACTGCTAAAGATCATCTTGTTCATTTGAATGTTATCATGAAACCGACATTCCTCAATAAAGTCATATTCTTTGCAGATTCAAATAGAGTCATTCAAGTTATAATGAATTTGGTCAGTAATTCATTGAAATTCACACCAGAAGATGGGTCGGTTTGTGTTGACATCAAAATAATTGGTGAATATGACGAAAAGGCCTCAAAGGCTTGCAATTATAGCCGTGTTTGCATCAAGGGCCAGAATCATACAGACGTTACAAAGGGTGGAGATGAAACCGAAACTGAAATTGGAAATGGGAACGAAACCACAAATGGATCTGGCATTGGAAATGAAGAAAAAATACACGAGATTGTTGGCAAAAATGACTATACTGATGGCCAAGATAATGTGAAAGAGGTTTCACCGTTATCATCATCAACCACTAAAGATAGCGACGACTTGAGAAGTATTCACACGCTAAGGTCTTCCATATATGAAGGAGCCATTGCCAAGTCATACAGCTTTGGCAGCAAACCTCTAATCAAGAAAATTGATTATCTTAATGAAGAAGATGAAGAAGTTGGTAATTTCTTGGATAGTAAAAACAACAAGTTAGAATATATCGATTTTGAAGGGAAAAATAAGGTTTGGGTTGTTCAATTTTCTGTTAGTGATACTGGACCTGGTATTGCTGAATCATTACAAGAGAAGATTTTTGAAGCTTTTATTCAAGGTGATCAAACTTTATCACGTTCTTATGGTGGTACTGGGTTAGGATTGTCGATTTGTAAGCAATTTTCTAAGATTATGCACGGTTCATTGACATTGAAATCTAAGGTTGGACATGGGTCGACTTTCACATTCACCATTCCTATTCCTCAGATTGGTGAACTAACTTTGGAATCTGCAAATTCTGAAAACTTCCGTATTGATGAATTCAGCGAACATTATGCCAAGACCAAGAAGGTTTCATTTGCCGCTGATGTTCAGAGTAATGGAAACGATGTTTCAATGCATTCTCTTCCAACTGATAATGATGCAATCCTAACAACTGATATTCCCTCCGATAATTTGAAAGTGAAAGTTGGCAAGAATGGTGCTGTTAGCTCCCCTGCGGCCTTTGAGGATGAAGAAGTTAAGTCATATTTTGATAAGCCAGAATTAATCACTAGAGCTTCCACGGGAACTGCGCAGTCTAATAGATCAATCAGAAAATCGTCCTTTGAATCTTTTACTAAAAGTGAAGGAACATCTAACTCATTGCCTAGATCGGTAGATTCATTGAACGAAGCCATTCCTCTGAATGCTCCTCTTCCTGAAGACACTAAAAAGTCCATGAGATTTCTGGTTGCAGAAGATAATTTAGTCAACCAAGAAGTTGTCAAGAGAATGTTAAAGCTAGAAGGATTCACAGATGTTACACTTGCGTGCGATGGTGATGAGGCTGTCAATATTGTCAAAGATACAATAGCCCGTGGGGAGAGTTTTGATCTTATTTTTATGGATGTTCAAATGCCTAATCTGGATGGTCTTTCAGCTACCAGATTGATCAGAAGCCAATTCCACTATCAAAAACCGATCGTTGCATTGACTGCATTTGCAGATAAATCCAATAAGGATGATTGTATCGACGCTGGAATGACTGGATTTTTGACTAAACCAATTAGAAGAAGCTTATTGAAGAAGATCATTTGGGATTTATGCCCTAAATTAGAGGACCCATTACCTAGTAGCGCACCGATTCCATCATCTACTTTAAGCAATAACAGCAACAGTAATATTGCTGTCAGTTCTGAAGAGATTGATAAACTGGTGACTGGCTCAGATTATCAGAATGGCAAGCTGAAATCAAAGACTACTTTCAATCCAACAATTGAAGAATAAGTGCGATAAGTATGCGAACTCGGATGATACGCAGACCGAATTTTATCTTTATACAACTTCTTAATTATTTATGCATCGATTTACTCAACATTTCATTCCATTTTATAAATTTTAGAAATATATATATGTACCTACGATCACAGAAATTAGTAGTCAATTAGATCAGGGTAGGTTAAAGCAATCAGGAGGATTTAACTCGGAAAAGTAATTTTAGGGAACTCTGGCCCTGAGAGCATGATGGATAGGGTAAGCATATACAGCCTTTCATTCAGTATTCTTCCACAGGTGAGTTATTTAGATCCTCTGGACCCTTTAATTATAAAAAGATGACAAAATAATATCGAAAGAAAAAAGAAGGTTAGGTCATCATTTGACAATATAACATTTGAGAGAAACTAAATTGAATAGCAAAATCTTCCAAATAATTCTCCAAGAAGATTGATTTAACCAGAAAGCACTACATTGGTTTTAGAATCTTTTCACTTTTAGAGGAGGAATGAAAAGATCAGGCCAGATGAGCTTGATATTCATCATTCAGAACGGGTAGTCTGGAGCGAACCACTTTTGAATTAAGGTTCAGACGAGGAAAACCGAGTTCCATCCTAAATATACTTTCCTCTTTGATGTCCAAATCGAATACCGCAAGCGTTACAAGCACCTATTGTTACCAGTATGAGACGCTCTAGACTGCAGAAGTCAGTTGCAAAATGTGCGACTTGGGTAGCAGACGAGGCCGTTCTGTTTTCATATGTGCTTGGCACAGAAATTGGTGTGGTAAACCCGCGTGGATGTTGATCAAATGTCCTGGACTTACAACCAGTTTCGACCTGTGCACCCTTAAGGAAGTAGAATTAAGCATTTTTTTTGGTAGTTGTGTAATCCATAATTAGCGAAGTATGAAAGTTTGTCAAATATCCGTGTTTCTCCAAATTTGAGGTGAAACGGAGACTCAAAATTATTATGCACGGAGCTAATACAGCCATCTACAGAGTAATCAACCACATGAAAATTTGCGTTTTTGAAACGTTCAAGCAGTATCAATAGCTAATGCATTACTACGGAGATCGGAATTTACCGCTTATTGTCATGTTTGATCCAATAACATTCAAGCTCAATAGTAATAATCTATATGATCGCCAAGACGATTTTTAAGCATTCAGCTATGGTTGGCTAAAATAAGCATAAACAAACATGAAAGGGTTCAGAGGGTAGAACTAGAATGACAACTCCTCAACTCCCCGGCATGATGGAAAAAAAACACTCTCGGACGACAAAGAAAGCACTCGCAATTAAGATCAATCAGATAATCTCAATAGCAAATTCGTGCACCTGAATGTGCACGTTTTGCCAATAAGTTTTTTCACACCATTTCTTTTGTATTTAGTCAGCTTAGATGATTACTAGATCTTGGTATAATGTGTTGCAGTCTTCAAGTGCTTGGTATATAATATGTAACTTGTGACAAGAACGAGAGTCTGTACTCTATGTAACTACAAACGCCAACAGACCAACAAGCGGCTCAAAGATTCTCGGGGCTAATTTTATCGAAAGGATCTTTTATGGCCGTTTTTTCAGGAGTGTGGTCGATGCGTTACTACCCTTCCCCCTAAAAATAAAATATTGATGCACTTGTAGCCCCACAAGCTACTCAATCCTTGAACAATAAAAGTTATTGACAAAAAATAACAGTTGAATTATTTGCAGCAGACAATGGGTTTGAAAATGATCCCTTCAATAGGACGTGTGGCATTCATGTTAGCATGAGGTGAAACAGCCTAACTCCCGCAAGGCATGAATCCCAAAGATCCAGCAAATAGGGCACCGCAAATTACCCTTTTCCGAGAATATCATTGAGATTGGTGAGTGGTGAGTTATACCCAACTGGAGTGATCTCCCATGTCGATCTCTGAGTTTAACTATATAAATATATGCATGATTTTCCTCTTGATTGTTGAATTCCAATTCTGAACACTTCTAGCCCGAAATTTTACTATCTGACAAAGTAACTACAAAATGAACTTCAATAATTTGATAGTGCTAATATCACTCTTCATTTACACTACAGTTGCAAGTGCACCCTGGAAAACAACGTTTGGGAGCAAGCAAGGTGCTGCTGAGTTTTGGGCATGTGATTCTGCCATGACTTCAACCTTCGTCTATGATTTTACCGCTGGATTCACTGGTCATTTGTATTCAGTATACTACGATACTATGTGTCAGTACCCTCCTTCTACTGGTAGTTTGTTGTTATGCATGCAGAATATAACTAACGGTGATGTCACTTCATTGAGAAAGAATTTTGCCTACTTTGCTGACATGTGTGGTCAGTACACAGGTTTTGATCCTGGGTGGACTTACTACAGAGATGCATTTGAGAATGCAACCACCTATGAAATTAGCTTATCATCGATCACAAATCTTACTTTACCTGTTTATTACCCAGCCCTTCCAGATATGACTAGTGCTATTACTGTTTACAATGCCTATACACCATACTATGCGAACCTTGATAATGCTACATACTATGGAGCAGCTTTATGTGTCTACTTTGGTCTTGTCATGCTGGTTGCTGCCATCTGCAACTTCATGACTAGAGCTGGTGTCATGCAAAAGATTTCGAATCCACTCATTAATTACTTCAGATCATATGTTACTATTCCAGCCATGTATCCAAAAGGTAGACATGCTCAACCATGGGGTGGCTATAAGATTTTTACAGGTCTGTTTCCTGATAGATGGGATACTTTGGTTGCTACAGGTTTCACCATAGTTCATATTATTTTCTGGTGCATTCCATACAACTATTCCGAGTCTCATGATTATTTGTGGGGTACTGCGGAAGGAGAATGGCAAAGATATGTTGCTGATAGAACAGGTATTTTATCTTTCGCTCTTATCCCATTATTGATTCTATTTGCCGGCCGTAACAATCTTTTGACTTTTGTTACAGGTATCAAATATTCTAGTTTCATTCAATATCATAAACTTGTTTCCCGTTTCATGTTTTTGGATGCCATGATTCACTCTGTTGCATATACTGTCTACGAGCGTGGGTACTACAGATCATCATATGCCGACTTGTATTGGGTTTGTGGTGTGGTTGCAACAATTATTGCAGGTATAATGTGGCTTTTCTCTTTCCATGCGATTAGAAACTACTCTTATGAAATCTTCTTGTATTTCCATATTACGTTAGCAGTTGTTTTCATAGCCATGTGCTGGTGGCATTGTCAAGATTTAGGATGGTGTGAATGGATCGTTGCTGCGTGTGCTATTTGGGGATTGGATAGAGTCCTAAGAGTCTGTAGAATGTTTACATTTGGTTACCAAAAAGCAGTGTTTGAACTAATTAATGAAGATACTTTTAAAATGACTGTTAGAAAACCAAAGCTGTTCCACAGCTCACCAGGTCAGTTTGGTTATGTCTATGTTGCCGACTGGCTTCTATGGTTCCAAAGTCACCCTTTCACCATTATAAATGAGGGTCACAGCCTTGTGTTCTACATCAAATTCAAAAAAGGTGCCACCAAGAGAATCCATCAACAATTAACAGCTGCTGGGGGTAAACTAGAGAAATATGTTTGTGTGGAAGGTCCTTATGGTGAAACCGCACCTGTTGGTAAATACCAGAATGCTCTTTTGGTTGCAGGAGGTGCAGGTATTCCAGGTGTTTTTGACCATGCTATTAACCTTGCACAGCAATCATCGCCTAAAAGTATCAAATTTATTTGGGTTGTGAAATCAATGGCCGATATTCAGTTTTATGTTCAGGATATGCTTGCTAAGTTGAGAGACACCAGAGTGATTGTTGATATTTATTTAACTAGAGAAACAGAATTGGATACTCAGAAATCAGAGGAAAAGTTTAACTCATCATCGGATGAAAAGGATGCTTCGTCAACATTGAAATCACTTTCTTTTGTTAACTTCAAATTTGGAAGACCAAACATTGAACAACTTTTAGCACAAGAAGTGGAAGCTTTTGGTTCTGGATCCGTCGGTATAGTTGCTTGTGGTCCACCACGTTTGATGGATGAATTAAAGCATGCTGTTTCTAGAGAGGTTATCTCCTACAAAGAGAGAATTGATTACTTTGATGAATTACAAGTCTGGTGATTATTTTCTGGAAAGTTTTTGTTATTATTTTTTTATTTAACTCTATAATCACTCAAGTATACACTCGCTCTTCTTTACAATTATAGTAGCTGCGTACCTGAATTATGAGGCTCTGAGCGCATGTTCGTATTACACCAATCAAATGTCTTGGAATAGGTTTCGCTTCATATGTAGCTTATTGAGGTTAGTACATTAAAAGTATAAACAAACGGGTTTCATGACTTCTTCAAATTTATAAACCTGTTATTTAGGTTCTTCTTTGTAGATGGGCGAGCTGGAAACCTTTCATCACAATCACTGTCACTGTCACTGTCATCCAACTCAACCATATGAGGCTGCTTTTTCTTTTTCGGACTGGAATATTCTTCCATATGCTTCATATTACTATCCCACCTTCTTTTCTTCTCAATGAGATCAGATTTTGAAGGTGATAGGCTCTTCTGACTGATAGATCTTTCCTTCGTTAGTATATCCAGTAGATCATTGGTACGCTTTTGCGACTCAGCACTACTATGACCCGATTCCTTTTGAAAGATTCTCTTGGTCGGATTGAATCCTATCCTCTCCATTGTCCTTGGATCGAAGGCAACTTTAACAGCACTTGTCTTATGGACTTTATCTTCAGCTGTGTCTAACAAATGACTCTTTAAGTTCTCTCCTCCGGTCATACCAGCCAATTTTCTTCTCAAAGTTTTCTCTCTCCTTTGTCTTTCTATGCTCAGCTTTTCGTGCTTGATCTCATCAAGAAGCTTGGGATTAGAGTATTGATTGTTGAAGAACGCCTTTGAGGAGTCAGGATTGGAGAAATATAGCCTTCCAATTTCAGCCTGACGATCATATTTTGGTGCTGATGAATCAGATACAAGCTGACCAGCTAGTGACTCCTTGCC
Organism: Ambrosiozyma llanquihuensis; assembly: GCA_030568425.1. NCBI lineage: Eukaryota > Fungi > Ascomycota > Pichiomycetes > Pichiales > Pichiaceae > Ambrosiozyma > Ambrosiozyma llanquihuensis. Next base: position 76,510 of record JAJMFV010000296.1, on the reverse strand, counting down.
ACCTCTTTTGGAGGTTCCCATATACATCGCCTGCTTAACTCCATTCTCAGTAGGATCAAATAGTCTGACATTTCCATCTAACTCCACTCGTTTCGATGCAGTCTTAGAGAACTGCAATTCCATGTGGTAGTCGCAGTACTGGCTCTTGGATGTGTCCACAGGGGTCGTACAACGGTTGCCGTCCTTCTTGACTGATTTACAATGATTGAAGTCCCTTGAATGTCCAATCTCTATGATACTCAATGTGTCCTCCTTCAAAGTCAAGGAAAATCCGGAATCATTCTTGAAAGCCCAAACAGTGGGATTGAGAATGGCTATAACATCTCCAAGTCTCAACTTCCAAAATCTGTCAAACGCATTGCCTAATAAAGTAATCGTAACATGCTGTTTGAAGTTGGAAACATTCAAAGTCATATACTTTGACTTATTGTCTTGTGTTTTTTTCCTCTCACTCTTGAAAGTTAGAATACCCACCAAAACGTAGTTTGGGTATTGAGGGGGTTTGAAATCAGGAGGTGAGACTTTGGCCAACATATGTTCAACTCTAAGAATCTTCATGTCTTTCATTATCTCCTTCAGCTTTGTTTGTGGAATGTATATTTTATCCAGGTATTTGCCTGAAAAGTAGTCTTTTTGAATGGATTTTTCATTTAGAGGCTTGAAGTCTGTATCCAGATCAAAGTGGTACACTCTTTTCAATAAAAACTCTTCACTTTGTTTCCGTTGGCGTTCAGTTTCAGTTTTTATAACTTCCTTGTAGTTCATGAATCTTGATGCAAAGCTTTCCGTCTTGCTAAAGTCTTTGGGGCTTGATTTATTAACATGATGCAACTGGTTGCCAGACTGTATTTTCTCTCGGAGAAGCATCTCCGTTTTGGATTGTTTATTGGAATTGAAATACGCTGTAGCCTGCCCATTGTCATCTAACTGACGGGGATCTTCCTCATCTCCAGAGTCAACCAAAATGTCCTGCTGTTGTTCCTCTTTCTGCTTCTTCAGTTCTCTGATCTTTAAGAGCTCTTGAAGCAGCTGGTCCTCTAAGTCGGCGAGTTTATCAATCTCATCTGGTTGGTTATCTACTAAAATCTCAAAAGCTCATTTGAACTGTTAGTATCTTGCTGTATAAGAACAAGCAAAACTCAAGAAAGACTCACTGCTCATAGTATGATAGATTTCCTTATCATTGAAAGTAGCAAATAATACTTGGGTAAGGTATTGTAACCACTCAAGATATGAATGATATCATTAGTAGTACTACACGAAATAGTTACGCGTGCAAGACGGAGAGCACCTCTGCACCACTCACCGTCTCCAATGTTCTTCAAAATTAAAACAAAACAAATTTCGCCTGAAAGAGGCACTTCCTGTTTGAAATATCCTTTTTCTTTTCTGAAACATCATCAAGTCAATCCCTTTTTGTTTATCCAAGTGTATAGTACTATAGCTCCGACTATGGACGGAGATACAAGCGAAATGTCTGCTCATGATGAACAACCACCAGCTGACTATATTCAAGAACAGCCAACTATTGAAACCTCGTCTGAACAAACTGATCAGCCCAATATCGTTGATGAAGCCATTGATCAACAAGATGAAACTAAAACTCAATCAGCGGAACCAAGTGTACTCGAATTCTTAGATGATGATGCAATGCTTGACTTCCCTGTCATAGACCCAGAATCTGCCCTTATTGAAACCGACGTCGAACCAGAGGCCATTCTAAGTGAGGAACCAGAAGAAATAGTAATAGAAGCTGATAATCAGGAACATGATTTTTCCGAATCTTTGGAAAGTGAGCATCATACTGAACCCGAACCAATTATCAATTATGTTCCAATTGAAAGCAATTTACCCCCAACAGAGCCACTCCAAGCCCCACTGGTGGATGAAAGCCATGATAGTGTTCCCGTTGAAAATGATCCCAAACTCAATGAGATCTCTGACAATTCTACTGAATTGCTGAAACCAGAATCAGTTCTACCCGAGAAAGAAGGCTCAGAGGAGACAGCTGTTGAAGAAAATGATGTTGAAATGCAGGAGGGACAGCTAAGTCCAGTTATGGTGGAAACAGCTTCAATCCCAGCTACCGAAGAACTCCACTTTCCTTCGCTGGAAGAATCTCCTGCTACAGAGCCATTATATATTCAGGAAGTGAATAACGCAAGTATCTTATCCCATGAAGATTTTCAAGAGGAAGATCTCGAGGCAATTTCTGCTTTTTTCAACATTGAGATAACAAAGCTAAACGAACTTGACCCAATTGTCCTTGGTCAATTATTTGCAAAGGTGAATGAGTTTGAAGAGGTGAGCTCAAATTCTGCAATTCTATCATTATCATTTGAACAGTACCGCCATTCAAATAATAAAAAAGTCGAGAGTCTGAACAAAGAGATTTACTCCTACAAGAACCAACTTGAAGCTCTACAAGAACAGGATTCGCAAACACTGAAGCAAAATGAAGAGTTGCAATCCAAATTGAACATTTTAGCATTAGAGGCCACGAAGTCCAATACTACAATACAGCAATATGATCTCAAATTGAAAGAACTATCGGAAGCCAAGAGATCAGCTTTTGAAATTCTCGATAACAAGCAACAACAAATAATTGACATGAGCCAAGAAATAGATATGCTCGCTGAAAAAACCAAGCAGTTAAGAGGTAATTTGATTGACGTTGAATCCTCAAAAGAGGAACTTGCTTCAGAACTATACAAGCACAAACTGGCAAAAAATAAAATGGACCAAGAATTGGAACTTTCGCAGAAATCTTTGAAGTGGTTCGAATCCGAGTTGAAATTGAAAACGGAAGAGCTACAGTCTGTCAGAGAAGAGAAAAGAAATGAGGTTACAAAGTTAACCACTCAGCTAGAAAAGTATAAACAAAGCTACTCTGTCTCGAAGGCTTCGACTGAAAATTTATCCGAATCCTTCAAAGAAATCTCTCTTAACTATGAACAGGCCTTGATTCAAATCAAGAAAATAAATGACAAGGCTGCCTTACAGGAATCACAATTTGCTGAAGAGCTTTCCAGTAAGGACAGGTTGATCCAGATTTTGGAGAAGGCTGGCTCAGATAGAAAAGAAAGAATTGGATCATTAGAAAAATTGTACAATGAAACATCTGAAAAGGTTGCGCATGATGAAGCTGAATATAAAGAGCAATTTGAGAGTTTGCAGCAATTGGTCATCGAGAAGGAAGCAAAGGTTAAAGAATTGGAAGAAACTGTTGGTGATTTGACTCAAGGTAATTTAGACGCTTCCGTAGATACTGCTGATATTCTTGGCGGATTGTCTAGCGCTAATCAGTACACTCCTTCTGCCAGTCTGCAGAATACTTTGAAGAATACCGGTCTGAATTACTCGTTGACCGATTTGATTGCAGAGAGTAATAGACTAAGAAGAGATCTCGTCAGAGAAAAGAGAGCCAGAACTAAGTCTGAGGATGAACTCGCCTCTATTTTCAAAGAGTTAGAACGCAGATTGCCTCTATTTCAATCATATAAAGAAAAGTGTTCTGCACTTGAAGTTAGAGAAGGCCAATTAACTGTTGTCATTGATACGTTGAACAAGGAGAAGTCTATTTTACATACCAAGGTAGATGTCTTCAACAAGAAGTACGAAGATTTACAGCTTCAAGCTAAGAAGTTGAATCAATACAATTTCGATCTCAAGAGACAGGTCGCAGTTTTACTTGCCCAGATCACCTTCAAGAATCAAGGTGATGCTCCTTTATCTAGAGACGAGAAAGCTTTCTTATCAAAAATGGTCGAGACCCCAGTCAACACGGATCTAAACGATACCAATAAACTGATAACCCAGAGATTATCTACTTTCAAGGACATCAATGAATTGATCGCCAAAAACGAACAGCTATTGATTGTTTCCAGAAACTTGGGCAATGAGCTTGAGAAGAGGGAGGGTAGTGGTCAGTCTGTGGTTGAGGATGAAGAAAACGAAGCAATTAGTAAGGCATCTCAAGCTATCATTAAATTGAAAGAGCAATTGAAATACAACGAAACCCAATTGAAGACTGTTTCCAATAGCAGAGATATGTTGCAAGATATGTTGAAGAACGGTAATTTCTCCCAGGATACCTCAAATTCTGAAGAAGCCTCTAAATTTTTGAATGAGAGAATTGAAAACCTGAAATCAGAATTGAAGAGCAAAAGGGATGAGTTGAGGGAGCTCAAGAAGACGACTGATCAGAAGATTTTTGAACTTAACGTGAAACTCCAGGATGCTGCTTCTGAGAAATCTACCATTTCATTGGAACTCGCTCGTGCAAACTCATCCATCGAACTGTTGCAACAAAAGTCAAAGTCCTCTGAGTACCTCTACAGCTCGTCAAAGGCTGAGATCGCACAACTCAACTCAAACTCGCTCAAAATGCAAGAAAACCTGTCGAAATTGGAATTAAGAACTCAACAATTAACTGACGAGCTACTAAGCTCTAGATCTCTTCAATCCAATATTGAAGTCAAGTATAGAGCACTGACAGCAGAAAAAGAAATATGGAACAATTCTGAAAAGCGTATCAGAGCAGAAGTGGAGAGCCTTCTTGATGACAAGGCAAAACTAAACTCCATGGTTATAAAGCTGCAGGCATTAGGTTCCGAAAGAGAAGTTACATATAAGCAGACCTCCGAACGCTTAACTGCCAACATTCGTTCTTTACAAAAGGAGTTAGACACCATGACATCCAAGTCTGAAGTAAGCAACGAAGAAATCAAGCGTATTTTACATTCCAAGAACGCTGACTCTCAAGCATACCAACAACGTATTGATTCTTTGGCCAGTGAATTAACTAGTGCTCGTGAGTCTGATTTGGTCAAGACTTCTGCTGTTGAGAAGTTGACTGCTCAAATCGAGAGATTAAGAAGCAAATATGAAGATGTCACTAAGAGAAAAAGCTCCGCCATTGCTGCTTTGTCTTCTACCACAGAAACTTCCGATGATGTTGCTGCTTTGAAACAAGAGTTGTCTAATGCTTTAGAAGATTTGGAGTCTGTCTCCAAAGCTTCTGAGGAATACCAAAAGATTGCCGAAACAACTGAAAAGGAATTGGTCTCTATCAGTGAGACTTATGAACAATTCAAGGTCACCTCCGAAGAAAAGATAAGTTTGTCTTCTATTGAGCTTGAAAAATTGAGATCCGATTTGTCTCTCCTAAATGAAGAAAAGGCTAATCTAAAGGATGAATTTGATGCTTTGTCGTATGATTCTCGCTTGAAGTTAAGTGACTATGAAATGAAGGTCGATGAGTTGAACTCAGCTGTTGATACTTTTGAAGGTGTTAAAGCAGACTATGAAAACAGAATCAAGATTTTACAAGACGAAGTCACCGAGAGAGAAGAAAAAATAAATGCCGCAAGAGCTGAATTGAAATCTAAAATTGAAGAATTTGATACTGTCACTGAAGTCAATGATACATTACAAACAGAAGCTGGAAATTGGAAGCAGAGAGTTGAAAAATTGGAGAATTCCTTATCCGAACTCAGAAGTTCGTTATCAACTTCCGAAGAAAACTGGAATGCTCAAATCTCGTCTCTCCAAGAGGATATCAGAATCAAGGACGTCAAGGTGCTTGAGTTAGATGCCCAGAACAGAACTTTGATCAATCAATTAGAAGTGTTACCTACACATTTCAACGACTCTGAACCTGATGGAGACATGAAAAGTCTAATCACATATCTACACAGAGAAAAAGACTCACTTGCTCAGCAATTAGAATATACCAAATCAGAGGAGAAGAGACTTAGACAATCATTAGTCATGGCAGAAAATGATATCAAGGAACTAAAGTCCAACTTGGTTGAGGCGAAGGATAATGTTGAAATTTCTGACAAGTACACTTCATTACTTGAAAAGATGAAAGAAGGATCTCAGGAGCTCCAGATGTATAGAGATACTCTCAAATCGTTGAGAGCCGATAATGAGTTGTACGTTCAAAAGGTTTCAGACTTGGAAAAGAGATTGGCACATTCATCTACACTCTCTGAACCACTGCAAGAACAGGTGGGCAGTTTGAAGTCTGAGCTGGAAATCAAAAACTCGCAAGTGAAATTAATAACCGATCAAATGACCTTCTACAAAGCTCGTGCTGAGCAATTAATGAGTGGCGAAAAGAAATCAACTGAAAATGAATCCAAACTGGAAACAGAAGTCAAAGAGTTATCTAGAAAGCTTCTTGAACGTGAAACATCGTTGGCTGCATTACAGACTAAGTTTGATACTCTGCGTAAGCAATTCCAAGAAAAATTGGATACTGCTAAGAATTTCAAGAGCAAATCGGTTATGGAAAAAATTGAGCTTGAGAAGAGGAACGCAGACATGCAACAAAAGTTTGAGGAGTATAAGAAACAGAGAGCTAATATTGAGACTGGTAATGAATCTCAATTGCAGTCTACTCTTAATCAGCTCGAATCCGAATTGAAGGATAGTAAGACTGAAAGAGATAATCAGAAAGCTGAGATAGAGAAACTCTCTGAAGAAATCAAGACTTTGAACTCCGAAATCAATATACTTAAAACTCAAACGCCATCAGAAGATGAGATTGCTAAGCTGAAGGAAGAGTTTGCGAAGGAAAAGGAGGCTGCTTTGGAGGCCAAGGAAGCGGAGTTGAAGGCTGCCCAATTATCACCTGAAAATGTCAAAGATCTTGAAGATTACAAGAAAAAGATACAGGAAGAGCTTGACTCCAAGATGGCTGAAGAATTAGAAGTGCATAAGAGAAAGGTGAGGGCCCCAACGAATGCAAAGATTAGTCAAATCATTGAGCAAAGAACCAAAGCCAGAAGTGCTGAATTAGAGAAAGAATATGAGGAGAAGCTGAAATCACTAGAAACTAAGGCTGAAAAACCTGCTGATTCTTTTGAAGATGAAAAACAGAAGTTGTTGAAAGGTTTTGAAGAAGAGAAAGACAAGTTGAAGAGGGATACTGCTACTGCTATCAGAAAGGAGAATGAATTCAGAGATAATCTTTTGAAGAAACAGCTGGCTTCACTTAAGAGTGAGGTTGCCAAACTCAAAGGTGAAAAGAACTTATTACTCGATGGTTTCATGAAGACTGTTTCCAATGCTTCCACACCTCAAGCTAACTCTAACTTCTCCAATGCTAATGCTATTGCTAATGCTAATGCTGGTGCTGGTGCTAAAATTCAACCTGCAAATCAAACTACTTTTGCTAATGTCCAACCATTTGTTCCATCACTTCCTAAAAGTGCTCCTACTCTTTCGACATTACCTCAGAGACCAGATAACGCACAAAAGAGACCTAATGCCGAAGTTGAAGATGGCTCAGATAAGAGACCAAAGACAGACTCAACTAACGGAAAACAATAATCATTCCATTGAAATTTAAAGCTGCTTTGGTGTCTTTGAAGGCTTGTTTTATTATATATATACTTTTCTTTTGTTATTTTCTAATTTTAATGCTTTTTCCCTGCTTTTAAGAAAGCTGTTTTTCTTTTTATCATAATTGTGTTTAATATTAATATTTGATTGTACCAATCAATACTTTACGAAAAAAACAAAAAACCAAAGAAAGGACACCAGAAATAAGAAAAAAAAGAAGAAAAAAATGCACACTAGCGCAACAACTGTAAACCATTGGAATCAATCCAACTAAATTCAACTTTTCTATCAACTCCAACCATTTCGATGATGGTACCATCTATACAAATCTTAGACAATCGAGGATCCACATCGTCATCGATTTTCAAAACCACCGTTTTGTCATTAGTTATCTCCACATACTTGACATTTTCATTATTTACGTGAGCACCATTATCGTAAGCCTGACCCATTATTTCCATTGTCAAATCAGCTGGAATATGCTTGAAGTAGATCAAATACAAAGAAGGCGATTCTGGTTTTGAAGATGGTGATATTTCAAACGTTTTTTCGAATCTTGGAACACCAGCCAATACGAAATAACTCAGGTCCTCAGAATCAACCAAGATCTCATCATCTTCATTGCCATTGTCATTGTTTCTCTTGATTATTATCGATCCTTTGAATGATGGATTCGAAGTGAGTAGTTCTTGGGCAGCCATCTTGAACCGATCATTACCAAACTTACGCAATGCGGGTGTATCTGATTCAGCAACCAAAGTCGAATGCAAACACCAAGATCCAACAACCGAGAACTTCAAACTTTGTAGATTTGGTTCACTGGAGGTTCTCGAGCCTTGGTGGAGGATATACGCATCAGGATTGAATCGTGCTATGTAAGTTTGTAGCTTGTGGCTTTGGCCAAATAGCAATGCTTTCAACGAGAGTATTGGTGAGCTTAGGTTTGACGAATGGGAAAGTGCATTTCCCGTGCCTTGTGGGAACGGTAAAATTAATATATCGTGGATCTGGCCATCCTCGGGTATCGAGTTGATGAATTCGTTGATCGATGTATCTCCTGAGATGATGATTATCAAATGGCGTTGTTTGAAGTTGATTGAACTGGCGATTTCAGAAACTGTGGTTGCTGATTGTGTTATTATGAGGTTGTATTTCAAGCCCAACAGATCAAAAATTGGGACTAGAGGTTGATTGGATATTGATTTTTTTGGTGATCTAGTTCCTGATAAAATAGAGTCTATAATGGTTATTTCACGATTGGTTAAATAGTCTGGTAGTTTGTCAGATTGAAGGCTATAGGGAGAGGAGGAAAAGGAAGTGTGGTCATTCAGTTTGGGATCTGAGAAGACTGATTTGACAAACTGAAACTCATCTGGCGACTCAGAAACGGTGATTATTGCCGCATTGTCAAGAATAAACTCAAATTCCTCAGTCATTGCTTCCTAAACCAAGCTATTGGTGCTCGATAGGAGATGGTGATGTGGTAGTTTCCCCTGTGGATCAGATTATGTGATGCGATTTATCCATTCGGAGCTGATGTTGCTCTTCGGGTTTCAAAGTGTGGCGGGTTCGGACCACACGCGCCACGTTGATGGGGAAGAGCCGCTCGAAGAGAAGACCAGATCTCCGATTTCAAGATGCTCCAGGGACTATCGTGGAGGGATACATACTGGCACTGAATATTGGCCGACAGTGTTATGGGACATTCAGTACGATGTTTGAGAATGGAACCAATCTTTACTCTCACATCACTTTGCTAATTTTACCTTTATATACTTTGCCTAAAAAACAATATGCTTATTTTCCAGGATATGATCTTTGAGGGAAGTTAGAAGAGCTCAAATACATTACTGAGTCCCTCCAGATGGATTTGAAGAATGTATTTGTGATGAGGCCAATGAACAGTGTGAGGTGGGGTGAATTGAGGTGTCTCACTGTTCCAGTGCTCATTACTCCATACTTTCATTCGAGAGAATGGTCCAAAATGAAATGTTGAAGCTAACGCCGGTGAAAGACTAGAGGTGTTTGTGTAGCGGACTTTGAAATTCATTATTTGATGCGAGCACATTATCCATCAGAACAAAGCGTGACCCTACACAAGACCACTCTACAGCAACATATCGGCCTCACCATGTAAACATATTGAATGAATCCACACCGTATTGTTAGGAAAGGGAATAGAGCCCCATGTAATGTGCATCTGCTCTTTGTGAGTCCAGTGTGCGGCGAAGCATTACTCGGGCCAATGACAAGGGCCGGAAATGCGATCGAGCGAGTCTTGGTGGTTGCGCTCTGAGAATCTGCTATCGAGACAGAGTACTTTTATATATGGTGCGTGGTAGTATGTTATACCTATGTAGATGATATTAACTTGAATATACACCAAAACAAGTGGCAACACCTGCCATCGAACCTCAGCAGTGTGGTGAATCGCAGAAGACGGTCATGGACACACCCAGAAACGGCCAGTTTCGCACGCGCACGCCCTCTGGGCTCGAGGTTTTTTTCCCGTTTTTTTCACTTTGAAAAGGGAAAAGAAAAGCGAATAAATACGAGAGCGTTTGTCTGGAGCATGTTTACACACCGGGGTCTGTTTCTCTCTTCTCTCGTCTCTTGATTCTTACAGGCTACCACTGGTGTTGAAAACATAGATTCTCAAGTGATTTATCATTTACAACCTCGATCATATTCTAAAGCTTGAAAGAAAAATCATCAAAAAAATGGAAGCATTAACCAGAACATCGATGGCCGTTTGTCCATTCGTTAAGTCCACTTCAACAGCTGCTATGAAGAAATTGGCAAACTCATCCAACTTGGCATCCAAGGCTCGCTCTTGTCCAATCATGGGTCCAGCTATCGAGTCAAAGAGACATTACTCAACCCCTTCAAAGCCAACTCAAGCTGCTGCTGCTCCTGATAACTTGGCTAAGGCTCCTGCTACATTCCATCAACCAGGTTCTGCTCAAGTTAACTTTGATTCCAAGGATGTTTCCACCGATTACGACGGTGTCTTCCAAAACCAAATCCAGAAGAAGAGAGACGATGACTCTTACAGATTCTTCAACAACATCAACAGACTTGCCAAGGAGTTTCCAAAGGCTCATTTACAAGATGAAGCCGACAAAGTTATGGTTTGGTGTTCCAATGATTATCTAGGTATGGGTAAGAACATGGAAGTTTACGAAACCATGATTAAGACCATGCAAAAGTATGGTGTTGGTGCTGGTGGTACCAGAAATATTGCAGGCCATAACAAGCATGCCATTAACTTGGAATCGGAATTGGCCGTCTTGCATAAGAAAGAAGCAGCTTTGGTCTTTTCATCATGTTTCGTTGCCAATGATGCTGTCTTGTCCTTATTAGGTAAACAATTCAAGGACCTGGTTATCTTTTCCGATGAATTAAATCATGCCTCGATGATTCAAGGTATTAAGAATTCAAGAGCTAAGAAACATATTTTTAAGCATAACGATCTGCAACAGTTAGAATCATTATTGGCTCAATATCCAAAGTCAACTCCAAAGTTGATCGCTTTTGAATCTGTCTACTCTATGTGTGGTTCAGTTGCACCAATTGAAAAAATTTGTGACTTGGCTGACAAGTACGGTGCTTTGACCTTTTTGGATGAAGTTCACGCTGTTGGTATGTATGGACCACACGGTGCTGGTGTTGCTGAACATTTGGATTTCCAAGAACAATTGGCATCAGGTATTGCATCTCCTGGTAGACGTACCATCATGGATAGAGTTGATATGATCACTGGTACTCTAGGTAAATCATTTGGTGTTGTTGGTGGTTACGTTGCTGCCTCTGCTAATTTGATTGATTGGGTCAGATCCATTGCTCCAGGTTTCATCTTCACCACTTCTTTACCTCCTGCTTTGATGTCTGGTTTATCAACTTCTGTTAGAATCGTTAGAAGCAACATTGAAGATAGAGTTAATCAACAAGAAAGAGTTAGATACGTTAAGAAGGAATTCGGTAGAATTGGTATCCCAGTCATTCCAAATCCTTCCCATATTGTTCCATTGTTAGTTGGTAACGCTGCAGATGCCAAAAAGGCTTCTGATATGCTATTGAACCAATACAAGATTTACGTTCAATCAATCAACTTCCCAACTGTCGGAACCGGTGAAGAAAGATTAAGAATCACTCCATCTCCTCATCATTCTTTCGAATCTTGTGATGCATTGGTTGAAACCGTTGATCAAGTTTGGAAAAACTTGGCTTTGAAGAGAGTTTCAGACTGGGAACAAATTGGAGGTCATTGTGGTGTTGGTACCCCAACTCCAGTGAAGATTGAAAACTTGTGGACTGATGAAATGTTAAAGTTGACCAACAAGGATTTGAACCCTAATGTTTTGAATCCTGTCATTGAACAATTGGAAGTTTCTTCAGGTATCAAGATCTAATCTATGGTTATTTTCTTTCCTGCTTGTTTACCAAATCTGTCAATGGTCCACCCTTTTCAAATCATGTCTTTGTTCAACGCTGATTGTTTAGTACCATCTTATTCTCAACGTGTGAATGTCTCTTCAAAATTTATTTACATTTTCCAAAAAAACATATATCTTAGGAGCTTGTTCTATATACCATTCTCCAACTCTTCCAACTTATCAATCCAGTTTCCTCAACCTTACTTATTTTGTATAGTTTGTTGTTACTGATACTTTTTCTTTCTTGTTGTCTTGTTTATACAACTATCAGCTATTTTGATTTGATGATGGACTTTTGACGATTTGCACCAATACTACTACATTCACACACTATATTCAACCGTAAATTGTTGTAATTTGCTATTTAACACTACGCATAACCATACAATTCCATCGTAAAAAGACAGTTGGGTGGCGGCTCGGTGGTTATTTAATTTTTTGTATGCTGCTGACGTAATCGCGTAGTAGAAAAAAAAATCAAAAAATTTTAAAGATTCACATTTTTCAGCTAATCTCTTCAAGTGATGCCATTAGAAAATATTATAAGTTGGTTGAAGATCTATAATCATCATTCAATAAAAGGATCTATATATCATGTCAGGCTTCAAATCCGCTGAGAGCGAGAAACATTCACAAAATGCAATTAATAAACTATTGAGCACATACTTAGGTGCAAGTTCAAGTTTATCACCACTTGTATCCAAAAAACCATCTAAGAAATCCACTTCAGGTGCAGCCAAAATCAATAAACTTTCTCAAGACTTTGACTCTCTGATACAGAACCAATCAAATATAATCAAATCGAAAACAAAACAGAAGAAATCAAGAGCTAAGAAGATCAAGAAGAATCAACAGCTGAAAGAGAAATTGGATACCTTGGTGTCATTGAATTCAAACTCATCAGCTTCAAATGAAGCTAAATTGAAACTGATTGAGAAAAACATAGACAATTTGAAATCATGGGGCTTGGACGAGGAAGATCAAGAAGAATATATGGAATTACAGAAGAAATTAATCGAGTCAAAGTTCAGTAACAACAAGAAGAAACTCAGAAAAGGTAAACAACTCAAGAAGTTTGAATTCAATGAGAAGATCAAGAAAGGTTATGTTAGTGTTCCTGGTTTAACCCCTGGTCTAGCACCTGTTGGTGAAAGTGATGATGATGATGACGAGAGCGATGTGGAGGGAAATTCTGCTGGTTTGAAAGACGATTACGAAGCTTATAATTGATTGGCGATTGACGAATGATTGATCATAATTTTGTATAATATTAAGTACTTTCTTTGCTTTGTAATCATGAAAAAAACGGTTATATAGATATATGTATAATGTACAAAATTGGATAAGTTTGATCCTTGAAAAGTCCTGGAAGAAAACCACATCTATAATAATCTTATACTTTGCTATGTACATGAAATGAGAATGATAATTAAATTGGCTGAACGCTGGTATATGCATTTTCAGGTTACGCCGAGTAATACAACTAGGTCCTGGTCAGCAGTACTCAGTTATTCTTTGAGTTTTCTTCAGGGTTCACTATGGAACCACCATTTGCAAATGGTGCTTCTTTTCTAGCCTCATCCAGCATCTTTGATATCTTTTGGTCGTCCAAATGTTTCTTGATACATTCTTGATATTCGAACCATAAATCCTCACATTCGTTGGTAAGTGATTTACCCTTTAAAAATTTTTCAGAGTACCATTCGTTAAAACAGGTATCATACTTCTGTTTTAAAGGTGTACATTCTGGTGCAAAGGATGTAGACATTAAATTTCCCATTTCTGCCAAGAAATATATGTTTTCTCTAACCAATTGAATAAGAACAAAGCCCAAGCAAAAGAACAAGAACTGATGTAGAAGTTTCCCTTGGACTCAAGTTATGTTGATGCTCCGTTCTTTCCAGTTGGTCTCTCTTTCAACAACTTTGCCCTGCGCTCAGCTCGCAGCCCATTCTAAGGAACATCTCTGCACCACTTGTGATAACGCTGAGCATGGGTCTCCCATTTGTTCCTTCCAATGCTATTTTTGCACAAGAGTGGAGAAATAAGTGCTACTTGAGATCATCTCCTATGTTTCAAAGTAGTTTGGAAAAAGCAAAAGGATAAATAAGTTTTTGGAAATTCACTTTCCAATATTTTTTTATGAACTGACTTAATGAATCAGCAAAAAGACCACAAGTTATTACTTATTGCATAATCTTACATTTGAGGGTATACCATTACCAGTTAGCTATCGAATATGAAGCAGCACGATCTTCTATATCGTGGATGTATCCAACTTTCTTTATGATCATGTCTTTTCAATTAAAGAAAACACCGGCTTCACCGTTAGAGACCACCTTATCGATTGAAGGAAAACGTTACCCGGCCGCGACAAAGATTCTTGATGAGAAATGGCGTATTTTTGCCTGTCTTGTTTTGATAACTTGGTGATTTACCCCATGATAATGATGATAACTGAACCACTACTGAACAGTTTGAGGTTGTTTGATTGATCATATCTGGAATCACAAATTAGTCCAACAATGGATGCCGCAACTCTTCTAGAACAATATACACAGGATCTATCGAACCTTCCTGCTGAAGTGGTATACCTCTTGGAAGAACTTCGAGAGAAGGATATGAAATTTTATGAAATTAGAAAAAGAATTCAGCAGAGAGACTCACAAATTCACAAATACATAAAACAGAATGGTTCATTGGTGAAACATCCTAAAGAATCACAAATTTACGAAAAAATCAATGAAGATTTCCAAAAAGCTGAAAAATTACAAGAAGAAAAATGTCTACTGTCCAATACTGCATTGTTTCTGATATCAAAACACCTAACCAAACTAGAAAAGGACATTGAAAGATTAGAAAATGATGGTGTGATACCTAGTATGCTGAATGAGATAGTAGATTCAGAAATGGACGATATAATGGAGTCTACCCATGAGCTAGATAACCTATCATCACAAGTATCGTCAACCTCATTAACCGACAAAAAGATTAAAAGACCCAAATCAAGAACCACAACTCCACAATTTGCACAACAGCAACAACAACAGCAGACACATACAGCTAGTAAGAGTAACATTCAGCTGTCTCAAAAGAACAGAAAGGTCAAATCTGAATCGCCATCGTTCGACGCTGAATTCTCAGATCTGGAATCTCAATTGGAGCCAATATCAAGGATGAATAACGAACCATACAGAAGAAAAGCACCAGACCAAACCACAACATCATCAGGAACAGTTACGATCCCTAAAAATATTGTCTTATCATCTAATCAAATACTCAAACAATCAAGTGTACCTGCCAATGTTATCGCTAAAGTGACTGGAGCTGGTTCCGCATCCGGTGGAAACGAAGAAGACGAGTTGTACTGTTTCTGTCAACAAGTGAGTTATGGAAATATGATTGCTTGTGATAATTCAAACTGTAAATACGAATGGTTCCATTATGGTTGTGTTGGTTTAAAAGAACCTCCTCAGGGTATTTGGTATTGTCCGGATTGTACAAAAGAGATGGAGGAGATGGGATCTAACTCTACTGTACTATCATCATCAGCTGCTGCTGCCGCCGCCGCTGCAGCTGCCGGCTCAAATGGTAGAAAGAAGGATAAAAGAAGAAGATGATTAATTTGTTAAAAGGAGTTGGCATTTTCCCGATTTTGTATATTTTTGTGTAATTTTAGTATTGTTATGAAATATTGCTTATCCTCATTGATTTCGATTACTACTGGAGTATTAATCAACTCAGCAAAACGAGAATGCAGAGTAGAGAAAGGTACATGTGTTCTAGGCAATCATAATTCTCTATTAGTGCGATCATTATTGTTATAGTATAACAAGAAGTAAGAAGTACTGATACACAAAAACATAGCAACAGCATGTTTCCTTTCAACCAAGCAACGCATCGTTCTCAATGGTATTGTTTTCTGCATTGAGAAACATCAGTCTTTCGAGAACCATTTGACAATGGGCATGTAACACAGATCACTTTCTTTTTCTCCCTCTTTGATTCCTCTACTGCGAGGCCTGTTTTCAAGTTTTGTTTTGGTGTTACTCCTCAAAAAGGATTAACTTGGTATTGAATTACACTGAAACCCGATGAAACCAATATTGTACATACCAGAGTGAAGTAGTTGATCCAAGCTCAAAACCCCAATGTGGCTCTCGGGAGCACGAAAAAGATGATAGGAGCGGATTCAGTCCGTGGCGGGAACACCCACAATTCCAATACAATTGCAGCTGATAACTTACCAAGTTTGGAGGAGATCAGCGATGCAAGATGAGTCAAATATGAGATTCACAATCAATTGAGTATATATATACACGAAAGCCACAATGCTTTTTAACAGTGGGGATGGTGGTGGCTGCACGGATTGCCATTTCCCCAGTCCTAGCAAATAGATAATTGTCAGTTGATTACCACAAAAATGCTTAACAAGTAGTTCACAAAATCGTATGATTACTAATTTCGAATGAGTTATATTGGGATAGTAATAAACTATAAATATGTCTAGTAGTACTTAGTTTGATGATTGTTGCCCATTCAGTACAAAACCAGCTAAAGCGTTAGTGTACACCCAACAAACTACTACACGTCGCTAAACATGTCCACTACTACAACCACCTTGAGACTACAATCTCAATTACCAGTTGATGAACAAATTGAGAACATCATCAGATCTTCCAAAGACATCCTAATCGGTGCCGATAAGACTACCACTGTCACATTTGGTCCTGATCCAGAAGGTCTTTCCATCTTACCTGAAGAAACAAGAAAGAGATTAGAAGGTGCCGGTATTGATATCTCTCAAGGTTACCCATCAAGACCAGATAAGTCCAAGATTCCGGTCTACTTGGATGAAGCGTATGCAATCAGAGATGACGAGTACCAATACATTGAAAGAGGTAAGAATGCTGATCCAGAAAAGAAAGCATTGTTTGGTGCTGCTAAGGAAGTTATCGACTTGACTAAACATGTTGGTACTGAAATCGTTGGCTTGCAATTGGCTGAGTTGAGCGACACTCAAAGGGATGAATTGGCTTTATTGATTGCAGAAAGAGGTGTTGTGTTTTTCAGAGAGCAAAAGCTATCACCACAAAAGCAATTGGAACTAGGTGACTACTACGGTAGAGTTGAAGAGCACCCTCAAAGCTTTCAAGTTAATGGTTTACCAGGAATAACTGTCATTTGGATGGACTATTATTCACGTAAAAATGGAGCTCCAGCTACCTTCAAGAACAACAACTACTGTAACTTTGGTAAGTATAGATCATATGGAACTCAAGGATGGCACACTGATTTGGTTCATGAGAAGCAACCAGCCGGATATACTCATCTACACTTAGATTCAATTCCAGACGTCGGCAGTGACACTCACTGGACTTCTGGTTACGGTGCTTATGATAAATTATCTGAGGAATTCAAGAAGTTTTTGGATGGTAAGCAAGCAGTTTATAACTCTGCACACACATACTTAGATAGAGATGATCCATTTGGTGGTCCAAAAAACATTGAGAGAGTCCATCCATTGGTTAGAACTCACCCTGCCACTGGTTGGAAGTCTTTGTTTGTCAATAGAGGTATGACTAGAAGAATTTTAGGTGTCTCTCCAGTTGAATCCGATATCATCTTAAACTACTTGTTTGATGTTTATGAAAAGAATGCTGACATTCAAGTCAGATTCAAATGGGGCCCAACTAAGCCAGGATACGGCGTTTCTGCTATCTGGGATAACAGAATTACCCAACACAGATCTACTTGGGATCATGAAGCTGAAGAACCTAGACACGGCACAAGAGTCACCTCATTGGCCGAGATTCCTACTTTTGATCCAGAATCGAAATCTAGAAGAGAAGCATTGGGCTTATCACTAGAGGAGTAGAAGCTTCTACAGTACTACAGATTACAATTGACAAACAGCGTAAAAAAAAAAACTGGTTTGTGCTTGTGTTTAGTATTTGATTTTTTTAGTCCTATTGAATAAATTTATTCCAACTAAAACTACTCTTCATAGTATCCGAGATTTAAAATTTGAAAAATACATTTCACTAGTGTTCTCACTAATTGTAGATTTGTAATGGGTGCTACTTAGTAGTTCCCAGGATACCCCACAATTAAAAAGAGGGAGCCACACTTCCAGCGGCATTGCGAAAAATAAACGTGGCTCACTGTGGGACCGACGCTCTATCAAGTTCCCTGGGGAATCAGCCCGCTACTCAACCAATGATTATTACTAACAGTATAAATGCAGTCTAAGTGCCACTAAGAAGGCAAAATAAACTTGTAGATTGATTATAATAGGTACTTACAATGAGTATTGGTCTAAGGATATGACAACTGCCGCAACATTAAAAGTACAATCCGAGTTACCACTCGATCAAGAGATTGAGAAGATCATCAGATCATCAAAGGATATTCTAGAGACAGCCTCTAAAACAGACGACTTATCATTGGGGTCTGATCCAAAAAGTCTGAGAATCCTACCAGCGGCAACAAAACAGAGATTTGATGATGCTGGAATTGACATTTCAAGTGGTTATCCTTCTATACCAGACAAATCTAAAATCCCAGTCTACTTAGACGAAGCATATGCCATTAGAGATGATGAGTTCCCATACATTGACAGAGGTAAGAGCGCCGATCCAGAAAAGAAAGCATTGTTTGCAGCTGCAAAGGAAGTGATCCATTTGACTAAGCATATTGGTACCGAAATTGTTGGTCTACAATTAGCAGACTTGAATGACACACAAAGAGACGAGCTAGCATTGCTGATTGCGGAGAGGGTTGTTGTGTTTTTCAGACATCAGAAAATTTCCCCTCAAAAGCAATTAGAACTAGGTGAATACTATGGTAGAATAGAAAAGCACCCGCAGAAATCACAGATCGGTGGCTTACCTGGAACCACCGTCATTTGGGGTGAATACTATCAAGCCAGACATGGATCCTCCACCAACTTCAAAAACAATAATTACTGCAACTTTGGAAAATATCCAGTTGTTGGAACTCAAGGATGGCACACTGATCTAACTCACGAAAAGCAGCCACCAGGAATCACCCATTTACACTTGGACGCAATCCCAGATGTTGGTGGAGACACTCACTGGGCTTCAGGGTATGCTGCTTACGATAAGTTGTCTGAGGAGTTTAAGAAGTTTTTGGATGGTAAGAAAGCTGTTTATGATTCAGCCCATGGTTATCTGGACAGAAATGATCCATTTGGTGGCCCAAAGAGAATCGAAAGAGTGCACCCACTTGTCAGAACTCATCCTACTACTGGTTGGAAATCATTATTCGTTAATAGACTTCATACAGTTAGAATTCTAAGTGTCTCTCCTGTTGAATCGGACATCATTTTGAAGTATCTATTTGATGTCTACGAGAAGAATGCAGATATCCAGGTGAGATTTAAATGGGGACCAACTGAGCCAGGCTATGGAGTTTCCGCGCTTTGGGACAATAGAGCATCGCAACACAAATCGACTTGGGATCATGAAGGTGATGTTGGTAGACACGGTATTAGAGTCACATCATTGGCTGAAATACCAGTTTTTAAATCAGACTCAAAATCCCAGAGAGAGGTGCTTGGTCTATCTTTGGTCGAATAGAATGAGCGACGGTTTGGATTGGAGTGATGATGCTGAGCGCTCCACTATTTAAGGATTTTGTGATCTTTTTGTGTTAAAATTATAACTTTTAAATGTGTAAAAGGTTAATATGATTCAAAATAAGCTGTAGTACATCCAGATTAAAAGAGTTCCCGACTGGTCAATGGTTGGATTCCTAGTGTAATCAAAGATATTAAGAAATATTTACTGCCTGGAACTAACACATGTATACATCTTTTATATTGCATGCTTAGATTAGCCTGAAATGCCAAAAGAGCAATATGATCGGCGTCTGTTATGTTTTCAGATGGTGTTCATCGACTGTCAGCATAATCACGGCCCATTAATTTCGAATGAGGGAAGTTGGCTTCTTTGAAATATCTACCCTAGTTGGAACATATACATCAAAACGATATATAACATGAGTAACTTCAATATATACATTCTTGTTGTTGGCGGAGTTCTGTAAAATGTGTGTATCGGGAGAGGTGCGCCATTCATAAACCGTGGCTCATCTTCGGTAATGAATAAACTCCGCATATGAACCGATAAAGTTCGGACCATCACGCACGATAATCATGATCCATTATGAATCTACCTGATGGATAGGAATCATATAAAATGAGTGAAATTTCCCTGAAAATGAAATGCTAATTTACTATGAGATTATTGGATACGATGCTGAGTAGAGCACACACCAAACATGTCCACAACCACAACATTGAAATTACAAGCCGAATTACCAATCGACCAAGAAATTGAAAAGATCATTAGAGGATCGAATGATATTCTTATTGGTGCTTCAAAAACTGACAGCTTGACATTTGGACCGGATCCTAGAGGTCTTGAAATATTACCAGCCGCAACAAGACAAAGATTGGAAGATGCAGGAATTGATCTTTCAAAGGGCTACCCAGCAAGACCAGATAAGTCCAAGATTCCGGTCTACTTAGATGAAGCTTATGCAATCAGAGATGACGACTTTCCATACATCGAAAGAGGTAAGAATGCTGATCCGGAAAAGAAAGCATTGTTTGGTGCTGCTAAGGAAGTTATCCACTTAACCAAGCATATTGGTACTGAAATCGTTGGCTTGCAGTTAGCAGATTTGAACGATACTCAGAGAAATGAGTTAGCATTGTTGATCGCTGAAAGAGTTGTTGTGTTTTTCAGACATCAAAAGTTGGCTCCCCAAAAGCAATTGGAGCTTGGTGAATACTACGGTAGAGTTGAGAAGCATCCTCAAAAGTTTCAAATCAATGGATTGCCTGGTACCACAGTCATCTGGGGTGACTATTACCAAGCTATACAAGGTGAAGCAATCAGCTTCAAAAATAATAATTACTGTAACTTTGGCAGCTATAAAGGTTATGGTTCCCAGGGATGGCACGCTGACTTAGTTCATGAAAAGCAGCCAGCAGGTTTAACTCATTTGCACTTGGACGCAATTCCAGATGTTGGGGGTGATACTCACTGGTCTTCTGGTTATGCAGCCTATGACAAGCTATCTGAAGAATTCAAGAAGTTCTTGGATGGTAAGCAAGCAGTTTACATATCTAATAATGGTTATTTAGACAGAAACGATCCATTTGGTGGTCCAAAGAAAATTGAAAGAGTTCATCCGCTTGTCAGAACTCATCCTGCTACTGGCTGGAAGTTTTTGTTCGTCAACAGAGGTATGACTAGAAGAATTTTGGGCGTCTCTCCAGTTGAGTCTGATATCATCTTAAATTACTTGTTTGATGTTTATGAAAAGAATGCTGACATTCAAGTCAGATTCAAATGGGGCCCAACTGAACCTGGCTACGGTGTTTCTGCGCTTTGGGACAATAGAGTTTCTCAACACAAATCAACCTGGGATCACGAAAGTGGAGAAGACAGACACGGTACTAGAGTCACATCGTTGGCTGAATTACCATATTTTGATCCTGAATCAAAGTCTCAAAGAGAATCATTGGGTTTGTCTTTAGACGAATAAACATGTACATACTCGCATTTCGATAATATATAGCTAGTCACATTTCTTTGTTCTGAAACGAGGATTGATTTGATAATAATACGTCATTATGTTTCACTATAACATGATTGTAGCGATACTCTTAAAATATCTCTCTTGCAATAACAAGAAACTTCCATCAATATTTTCAAACCAATAGTAACACTCTAGATGGCAGTCTGCCTGTCATCTAATTTATTATGTGTGCCACAGGAAGACTCCACAATTTCAATCTCACATTCTACTAACCGCAATTCTCCCGGCTACCCATTTTCTGTGGAATGTGTGTTACTGAAACCGCTTTTGGGATTACTAATTACTTGCAACAGGTGTATAAATAGAGTGACTACTTCCTCGATTGAATTAGGATACTGAAGTGAAAGTGGCACTTAATTCTCAAAGCCATCACACATTGAACAAAACAACCATGACAACCACAGCAACACTGAAGCTAAAAGCCGAATTACCACTAGATCAAGAAATCGAGAAGATTATTAGATCATCGAAGGACATACACATCGGTTCCAAAAAGACCGACAACCTGGCATTTGGTCCTGATCCAGAGGGTTTGAAGATTTTACCATCTGTCTCTAAGAAACGTTTCGAAGATGCAGGAATTGATATCTCTCAAGGGTATCCGGCTAGACCAGACAAGGCCAAAATTCCAATCTACTTGGATGAGGCTTATGCAATCAGAGACGACGACTATCCATACATCGAAAGAGGTAAGAATGCTGATCCAGAAAAGAAAGCATTGTTTGGTGCTGCTAAGGAAGTTATCCACTTAACCAAACATGTCGGAACTGAAATTGTTGGTCTACAATTGTCTGAGTTAAATGACACCCAAAAAGATGAGTTAGCATTACTGATTGCTGAGAGAATTGTAGTGTTCTTTAGACACCAAAAATTATCTCCCCAAAAGCATTTGGAGCTAGGTGAATACCTTGGTAGAGTTGAGAGACACCCACAAGCTTTCCAAGTCAACGGTATACCAGGAATCTCAGTGATCTGGAATGAATACAATCAATTAGTTCAAAAATCTCCAATTTCATTCAAGAACAATAACAACGCTAACTTTGGGCGCTATCCAATATATGGATCTCAAAGCTGGCACACAGATCTTGTTCATGAGAAGCAGCCATCAGGTATTACCCATTTACATATTGACTCACTTCCAGATGTTGGTGGAGATACTCACTGGGCTTCAGGCTATGCCGCTTACGATAAGCTATCTGAGGAGTTTAAGAAGTTTTTGGATGGTAAGAAAGCTGTTTATGATTCAGCCCATGGTTATTTGGACAGAAATGATCCATTTGGTGGTCCAAAGAGAATCGAAAGAGTGCATCCACTTGTCAGAACTCATCCTGCCACTGGCTGGAAATCATTATATGTCAACAGAAGCCACACTGTCAAAATCTTGGGTGTTTCTCCAGTTGAGTCTGATGTCATTTTGAAGTATCTATTTGATGTCTACGAGAAGAATGCAGATATCCAGGTGAGATTTAAATGGGGTCCTACTGAACCAGGTTACGGTGTTTCTGCGCTTTGGGATAATAGAATCTCTCAACACAAATCCACTTGGGATTATGAAGGGGACACTGGTAGACATGGTAATAGAGTTACATCTTTAGCCGAGCTCCCATACTTCGATCCTAATTCAAAATCTCAAAGAGAGTCATTGGGTTTATCTCTAGCAGAGTAAATACCTATTGATTCTGAATCAACTCATAAGCAGGAGCAATGCCATTGAATGGATTGGGCTCTCCTGATTTTTTTCTTTCTTCTATTACAACTATTACAATGTTTTACCTCTATTATCTATCTGTGATATTTACTGAATTTATTTTGCACTATGATATTCCAACTCTGAAAATTGATAGTAATGATTGTGGCACCACTCAATAAGGCCGATTCAATGGTAACTAATAAACCACCATTTGCTTGAAAAGGCACCATTTCAGCATCACAGGTTAGAGGTGTAAGATACTTGTTTTGCTTTCTTCAGAATTGCCACAACAAAGCTCCACACCGAGCCATAGTAGATCACCAGTGTGGTGGACCAAAACTAAGCGGTCTATTCCGAGTTGCTTCTAACCACATGTTTTGCATCCAATTAACATGGCAGGTTCCAATTATCTCACACTTATCTCAAGATTACTAATTACAAATTATATGTAGAAGAATAAATAGACTGGCATTTCAAAATACTATATCATGTTGGCTACTCTGTTTGTAATTGACTCACTACCTCTTCAACCTTCTACAAGAACAAA
The DNA here is from genome assembly GCA_030568425.1 of Ambrosiozyma llanquihuensis. NCBI lineage: Eukaryota > Fungi > Ascomycota > Pichiomycetes > Pichiales > Pichiaceae > Ambrosiozyma > Ambrosiozyma llanquihuensis. Next base: position 52,851 of record JAJMFV010000296.1, on the reverse strand, counting down.
ACAAACACTACTCAATCATGTCAACAACAACAACAACATTGAAACTACAAGCTGAATTACCGCTAGATAAGGAAATTGAGAAGATTATCAGATCAACTAAGAACTTCCAAAATAGTTCATCAAAAAGAGACAGTTTAGGATTTGAACCTGATCCAAATGGTCTTAAAATTTTACCAGCTACTACCAGAAAAAGACTTGAAGATGCTGGAATTGACATTTCGCAAGGTTATCCTTCAAGACCAGATACGTCCAAGGTGCCAGTGTTCTCGGATGATGTTTTAGCTATCAGAAGCGACGAATTTCCATACATTGAAAGGGGTAAAAACGCCGATCAAGAAAAGAAGGCATTGTTTGGAGCTGCTAGTGAAGTAATTGACTTAACCAAGCATATTGGAACTGAAATTATTGGTCTGCAATTAGCAGACTTAAATGACACCCAAAAGGATGAATTGGCCTTGCTAATTGCTCAAAGAGGTGTAGTTTTCTTTAGACACCAGAAGTTGCCACCTCAAAAGCATTTGGAATTAGGTGAATACTTCGGCAGAGTGGAAAAACACCCACAGGCTGTTCAGGTTAACGGGTTACCAGGGATCTCAGTTATTTGGAATGAATATAACCAGTTGGTTCAGAAATCTCCAATCTCCTTCAAGAACAATAACTATGCTAACTTTGGTAAGTATCGAGGATATGGTCCTCAAAGCTGGCACACAGATCTCGTCCATGAGAAGCAACCATCTGGAATCACCCACTTGCACTTAGATGCAATCCCTGATGTTGGTGGTGACACCCAATGGTCATCTGGTTACGCTGCTTATGATAAGCTATCTGAGGAGTTCAAAAGATTTCTAGATGGCAAAGAAGGTGTTTTTCTTTCCCTTCATGGTTATTTGGACAGAAGTGATCCATTCGGCGGGCCAAAGAAAGTTGAAAGAATTCATCCAATTGTGAGAACTCATCCTGCTACTGGTTGGAAATCCTTGTATGTTAATAGAGGACATACTATAAGAATTTTAGGTGTTTCACCAGTTGAATCAGATGTCATTTTGAACTACTTATTTGATGTTTACGAAAAGAATGCCGATATCCAGGTGAGATTCAAATGGGGACCAACCGAACCAGGCTACGGTGTCTCTGCTATCTGGGACAATAGGGTCACTCAACATAAGGCTACTTGGGATTATGAAGGTGATGGCAATAGACACGGAAACAGAGTTTCTTCTTTGGCTGAAGTTCCATACTTTGATCCAAACTCAAAGTCTCAAAGAGAGTCATTGGATTTATCTTTAGTAGAGTAAACTTTATTGTTACATCCCCTCTTTATGTGGTAGCCAGTCTTTCTATTATCGAGAATTAGAATCATTAATCGTCTCAAGCGAAACGAGTCTACATTATACTTTTGTGTATTCAAACTTACTTTTCTCAAGAAAAGCCGATTAAGAATTAAAATAAATCTGTAATTGGTAGACTTTTGTAGCCATTGTCTTTCAGCATGGTTTTGTGGTAGATAGTTGCGAGAAAAAGACCAGGTCACTATTTGATCGAGAATTGAGAAGATCAAAATTTGGTGCCACATTTTTTTCGAATTGGTGTGAGATCTTCTTAAGAGTCTACCGCATATTTTCCGACCACAGCACTCACTTTAACTAGATTATATACACCACCATAAATAGAGAGGCGATTCCACATAAACTAGCTATGACTTCCCGATTTTGATGGTTCTTGCTTTTGTAGCCCTATAATTTAAAACGTATTACTTCAGCATGACTACTACAGCAACATTGAAGCTACAAGGTGAATTGCCGATTGATCAAGAAATTGAAAAGATCATTAGATCATCCAAGGACATTCTTATTGGTTCCGCTAAGAAAGATAACTTAGCATTTGGTCCTGATCCTGAAGGTTTGAAAATCTTATCGGCTGAAACTAGGCAAAGATTAGAGGATGCTGGCGTCGACATCTCTAAAGGATACCCATCCAGACCAGATAAGTCTAAGATTCCAGTTTACTTAGATGAAGCTTACGCTATTAGGGACGATGTTTACCCTTTCGTTGAAAGAGGTAAGAATGCTGATCCGGAAAAGAAAGCGCTACTCGGTGCTGCTAAGGAAGTTATCCACTTGACCAAGCATATTGGTACCGAAATTGTTGGTCTACAATTGGCAGAATTGAATGACACTCAAAGAGATGAGTTAGCATTGCTGATCGCTGAGAGAGTTGTCGTCTTTTTCAGACACCAGAAGTTATCTCCCCAAAAACAGGTTGAGTTAGGTGATTATTACGGTAGAGTTGAAAAGCATCCTCAAGCGTTCCAAGTTAATGATCTACCAGGAAATTCCGTTATTTGGAATGAGTACAGACAGACTATTCAGGGAACTGCAATTTCTTTCAAAAACAACAACTACTCCAGTTTTGGTCGTTACCAGGCTTATGGTACTCAAGGATGGCACACCGACTTGGTCCATGAGAAGCAGCCTCCAGGAATCACACATTTCCATTTAGATTCAATTCCAGATGTTGGTGGTGATACTCTTTGGTCTTCTGGTTATGCTGCATATGATAAGCTATCCGAAGAATTCAAGAAATTTTTAGACGGTAAGCAAGCGGTTTACAGATCTGCTCATGGATATTTAGATAGAAATGATCCATTTGGCGGTCCTAAAAATATTGAGAGAGTTCACCCACTTGTCAGAACTCACCCTGCCACTGGTTGGAAGTCTTTGTTCGTCAACAGAGCGTGGACTATTAGAATTTTGGGTGTTTCTCCAGTTGAGTCGGATATCATCTTGAATTATATTTTCGATGTCTACGATAAAAATGCCGACATCCAGGTGAGATTTAAATGGGGACCAACTGAGCCAGGCTACGGTGTTTCAGCTCTTTGGGACAATAGAATCTCTCAGCATAGATCTACTTGGGATTATGAGGGACAAGACAGCAGACATGGTACTAGAGTGTCCTCGTTGGCTGAAATTCCGGTGTTTGATCCAAAGTCTAAATCTCAAAGAGAAGCTTTAGGATTGTCTTTGGCAGAATAAATTATTATATATACATCTAACATTTGTACTCAATTGAATGACTAGCTAGCTCGTCTTTTTACTGAACCTCCGCCTAAATAAATTTAATGCCATTTTTGACTGCCTTTTGGATTAACTGTACAAGTTTTTATTGCAGTGCAAAACCGGAATAATCTCCCTTCGGATTTTACGTTATCCAACGAACTGGAGCTCAATGACTGTGTATTTCAAAGTACTCGGCTAATTGGATATCGCTAGTGCTCCACAAGTTTGCTTCCGCCACAGTTCAATCTCTAAGCACGTTCCAGCGCCACCTTGGAGGATGTGGCTTGTTAGATTATTTGAACCATAGTTTCTTGTCACCATGTTCAACAAGTGATTTATTCAGCCTCAGGTGAGAAGCGGAACTGATCTTCACATTGAGCTGCTATGTATCATGTATATCGGTGCTCTGGGTTGTGTATCCAATATTCTAATACCACTGTTTTAGTGCATGATTCAAGCAGCGGGTCACCGATCTTGCACAATATCCTACGCCTAGGTTGCAGCCACTCTTTTATTCAGTCCTAAATCCTTGAATGTACAATTATGATTACTAATAGCTTGCGACTCCGATATGTATAAAAACATAGATAACAAGATGTATAAATACTTAGTAAGTTTCTACCAAACCATTTACGACTCCTGAATTAAAGAGGTACACCAATACTCTCAGATTCACTCACACCAAGTACAAGAGAAGAAAACGTTGACCATGTCTACAACAACAACATTGAAATTACAAGCAGAATTACCGCTAGATCAAGAGATTGAGAAGATTATCAGATCTTCCAAAGATATCCACATCGGTGCTGCTAAGAAGGATAATTTGGCATTCGGCCCTGATCCAGAAGGTCTCAAGATTTTACCTGCTACCACCAAACAAAGACTTGAAGAAGCAGGTGTTGATTTATCCATTGGCTATCCTGCTAGACCAGACAAGTCTAAGATTCCAATCTACTTAGATGAAGCTTACGCTATTAGGGATGACGTGTACCCATACGTTGAAAGAGGAAAGCTTGCTGATCCAGAAAAGAAAGCATTGTTTGGTGCTGCTAAGGAAGTTATCCACTTGACCAAACATGTTGGTACCGAAATCGTTGGTTTGCAGTTGGCTGAACTAAATGACACTCAAAGAGATGAACTAGCATTATTGATTGCCGAAAGAGTTGTTGTGTTTTTCAGACACCAAAAGTTACCTCCTCAAAAGCAATTGGAATTAGGTCATCATTTTGGAAGAGTTGAAATTCACCCACAAGCTTTCCAAGTCAATGATTTGCCAGGTATCTCTGTCATCTGGAACGAGTATGGAAAGATTGTTCAAAAATCACCAATCAATTTCAAGAACAATAACTACTCCAACTTCGGCAAGTATAAAGCATACGGTACTCAGGGCTGGCACTCTGATTTGGTTCATGAGAGACAACCTCCAGGAATCACCCATTTGCACTTAGACGCTTTACCAGATGTTGGCGGTGACACTCACTGGACTTCAGGATACGGTGCTTACGATAAGTTATCTGAAGAATTTAAGAGATTCTTAGATGGTAAGCAAGCTGTTTACACTTCTGCACATCCATACTTGGATAGAGATGACCCATTTGGTGGTCCAAAGAGCATTGAAAGAGTTCATCCATTAGTTAGAACGCATCCTGCCACCGGCTGGAAATCCTTGTATGTCAATAGAGGTATGACCAAGAGAATTTTGGGTGTTTCACCAGTTGAATCCGATATTATCTTGAACTACTTGTTTGATGTTTACGAAAAGAATGCAGACATTCAAGTGAGATTCAAGTGGGGTCCAACAGAGCCGGGGTACGGTGTTTCTGCTTTATGGGATAATAGAGTTTCCCAACATAAATCCACTTGGGATTATGAAGGAGAGGATAATAGACATGGTACTAGAGTCGCTTCTTTAGCTGAAATTCCTGTGTTTGATCCTAGCTCCAAGTCTCAAAGAGAATCACTGGGCTTATCTTTGGCAGAATAACCAACTATGTATACACTTTGTATCAGTTGAATAGCTAGTCTATTTCACCTGTCTTAAAAATTATTATTTCTAAAATATTTATCACTCGTAGCACGTACCTTACAAAACTAACGAAAGCAAGAAATGGTTTTGTGGCTGCTAGCCCTAAGTAGCGAGCATAACAGGTACCAGAATACTATGATCTGTATGCTATTGTTGTGAGATTTCCTACGAAACAAGCAAACTGGTTTGCTTAGGTATTACTGAATAGTGACTGGTCATGTGGCTGGTGTTAGGTTGCTCGCGAAACTCGGACTTTTGTTTCGTGCGGAGCCAGAGGTTCACTGCTTAGCACTCTTTGAATAAAAGAACCACATATTTTTCCATATTCAAAAAATGTTTACACTATAATCACTGATCTAATGATTTAATTTCATAGGTATGATCAGAAGTGGGACATCGAATAATAAATGCTTGGAAAGGAGCCACTGTCAACTCGTGTCTCTATACTCGTTGACATTGAAGCTATTCAAATGGTAGCTGATGCAATACGGATTCAAACCAACTATGTAGAGAAATGGCATCATTACCTTTATTGTGATTAGTAATGTTTATTTTACACAGTAAGGATTATATGGTCAATCTTCATCATTTTGCGTCACACTAGAGAAAAACTGAAAAGATTCAACACATTTTTCAGAGAATGTGCTGTTTTCCTTATCGGTGCCACAGAAAAACTCCACACCGTGGCTCACATTTAGGAGACATGTGCGCTCCGACATCATGATTATACCCCCCGCAGATCAGCCGACCATGTCTATAGTTTCTCCAAAATTAATCATGAGCTGCTAAGCTTGGATTAATAGGTAAGGATAAATACAGTAGAACATCCACAACTCATATGGTGGAGTTTTCTTATTCAAACTCTTAGGCAAACCAGCTGAGAAACAGGCAAAGAAACCATTAACTTCATCATGTCTAAAACAGCAACTTTAAAACTGCAGGCTGAACTACCACTCGATCAAGAGATTGAAAAGATTATCAGATCCTCCAAGGAGATCCATATTGGAGCTTCAAAGAAAGATAACCTCACATTTGGCCCAGATCCAAACGGTTTGAAGATCTTGCCTGCTGCCACGAGACAAAGATTGGAAGAGGCGGGTGTTGATATCTCACAAGGTTATCCTTCCAGACCTGACAAGTCCAAAATCCCGGTGTTTTTGGATCAGGCATTGGCTATCAGAAATGACGATTTTCCATATGTTGAGAGAGCTACCAAAGCTGATCCTGAGAAGAAGGCACTACTCGGTGCTGCTACTGAAGTCATTGACTTGACCAAGCACATTGGTACCGAATTAGTTGGTTTACAATTGTCAGACTTAACAGACACTCAAAGAGATGAATTGGCATTGTTGGTTGCTGAAAGAGGTGTTGTGTTTTTCAGACATCAAAAATTGGCTCCTCAAAAGCAATTAGAAATTGGTGAGTATTTCGGTAGGGTTGAAAAGCATCCGCAAGCTTACCAGGTTAATGGTCTTCCAGGTATATCTGTTATTTGGAACGAATATGCTCAGACCATTCAAGGATCTCCTATCTCTTTCAAGAATAATAATTATATCAATTTTGGTAAGTATAGAGCATACGGTACCCAGGGATGGCATACCGACTTGACACACGAGAAACAACCATCAGGTATTACCCACTTACATTTGGATGCTCTTCCAGACGTTGGTGGTGATACACACTGGGCTTCTGGTTATGCCGCGTATGACAAGCTATCTGAAGAATTCAAGAGATTTTTGGATGGTAAGCAAGCAGTTTTTGGTTCACTTCATGGTTATTTGGATAGGGATGATCCATTTGGTGGACCAAAGAGTATCGAGAGGGTTCATCCATTAGTTAGAACCCATCCTGCCACCGGTTGGAAATCCTTGTTTGTCAACAGAAAGTACACTAGAAGAATCCTGGGTGTTTCACCTGTTGAGTCGGATATCATCTTGAACTACTTGTTTGATGTTTATGAGAAGAATGCAGATATCCAGGTGAGATTCAAGTGGGGTCCAACAGAGCCAGGGTACGGTGTTTCTGCTATCTGGGACAACAGAGTCACCCAACACAAATCTACTTGGGATTACGAAGGTGAAGATGGCAGACACGGTAATAGAGTTACCTCGTTAGCTGAAGCACCATACTTTGACCCAAAGTCAAAGTCTCAAAGAGAGTCATTAGGATTATCATTGGCAGAATGAGCTTGTCTCATGGTATCCTGTAGATATGGATGAAACTTTGTTTACATTCTATCATAAGATTGGGAATTTTGTTTGCTTTATAGCCTTGCGTATTACTTGTCAATTTTTCATGTTATTTTTTTTATTCTATTATTGATAACCAGACCATAGTGTGTGTGATTTTTCATTGTTGTTGCTTTTGAGTGAGAAAGTATTTCAATCAGGCTAGTAATATGTAGGTTATCCACTCAGTCAGCGAGTCTGTTGGGAAGTTGTACCGATAGCTGGTTTGCAAGAAGTTAAGTTGTAGACGTACAGAGCAGAGCAAGCACGTCAAGGTAACCCCATCTCGCTCCATTATAAGCACCGATGCCAATGCGGCAGAGATAGATGCATTCAGAGCCGGCCCCCATCACAATTTAGTTTCAAAAGGGAATCGCTGAAGGTATTTAGCCATTCAAGTAGCACACAAGCACCATCAACACTCTGGAATAATGGCGCCAAAAATGGATGGACACGTCTCGATGGGCTCATGTCTCGCTGGGCCGCGTTTCAGCTCAGCAGAAAGAGCGCGTCTGCCCCTGTGGAAAAGGGCCCACCGCGCGGTGCAGGGCGTTTCGCAACAACAAACAGCGGCCGCCCAGTTTGGCTATTTTGATGGAAAGGGAAAAGGGATCGCTTCTTCAACTGCAACAGCAACTGCAACACATTGGCACTTGCAACAGCTGGATATCCCTCTTCCATCTTGCTACTGCTCCATCCTTGCAACGCGTCTTCATTGCAGCTGCTCTTCTCTTCTTTTCCTCTTTGACTCTCTTTCACTGCTTCCCACTTGATCATTGATCATTCACAAGAACACAAGCTTCAACAATCAAAACAAAGCAAACATACCCTCATTTACATTCCTTTCAAAATTTTACTACTGTAATTCATTGATACCCCCAAGCCCTGTTGAAAATTACTCTAGTCTATCGCCATTCAAATTTATCCAGCTTGTGTATATAGAAATCTATATACCGTATATCTTGATTAACACCAACTTAATGAAGACAATCTACAACCAGCACACGCTGCTTCTTCTGTCGTTGATCTCCAAGTCATTGGCCACGCCCTATGAAGGTTTCCCCTTCAGCCAACAACTACCTGACGTTGCAAGAGTGGGAGAGGTTTATGAATTCGAAATAAACAAGCAAACTTACAAGTCAGATACTTCTGATATCACATATTCAGCAGATGGCCTTCCATCTTGGCTTTCATTTGATTCAAGCTCAATGACATTCTCGGGAACGCCCGATTCAGCTGATGTCTCCACAGATCTCGAATTCTATCTAATCGGAACCGATTCTTCTGGTTCATTAAATGAATCATGCACAATAGTGGTTTCCTCAGACCCAGGTCCTGAAGTTAACTCTGGTGACTCCATCTTCTCCCAATTATCTAGTATGGGTTCCACAAATGGTCAAAATGGTATTGTCTTGACACCAAATACTGAGTTCTCCATCGAATTCAACTCTGATACTTTTGAAATGAGATCAGGTGCAAGTAATGATATTGTTGAATATTACGGTAGATTTGCCAATAGAACATCGCTTCCAGCATGGTGTTCGTTTGACAGTGATACTTTAACTTTCAGTGGTACAGCACCAACAGTCAACTCTGACATTGCACCTTCCCAACAATTTGAATTGATGCTCATTGCTACTGATTATGAAGGTTTCACTGGTGCATACTCCAAGTTTGAAATCATCGTTGGTGGCCATGAATTATCCACGAACTTAACCTCCTCCGTTGTGGTTAACGGTACCGCTGGTGATTCATTTTCTGTTGATATTCCAATTGACCGTGTTTATTTGGATGGAGATTCCATTACAACAAGTGAAATTGCCTCCATTAAGATTTATGAAGGACCATCATGGGCTTCTATTTCTGATGAAAAAGTGGAAGGTACCATACCAGATGATCAAATCGATAATGTGTTGTTGAATGTTACAATCACTGATTCCTATGGAGACTCGGTGTTTATTAATTTTGAAATTGATCTGTTTACAGAAATATTCACAGTGAGTTCTCTAAGTGATGTTAATGCCACTAGAGGTTCATTTTTCGAGTATACATTAATTTCAAGTGATTTCACTGATTTGGATAACACAACAATCAGTATCACATATTCAAGCAATACATGGTTAACCTACTTTTACTCCAACTATACATTTGCAGGTATGGTTCCAAGTGACTTTAATAGTACCAAGGTTACCATCAAAGGTTCAATGAACTCAATCTCAGATTCTGAAAGTTTTGAAATCAAAGGTGTTGGAAAACATTCTTCATCTTCAGTTCATTCATCGTCAATGTCAAAGACTTCCTCATATATGAGAACATCCTCTTCCGCAACTAGATCTTCATCTGTTGTTACTTCATATACATCCTCTTCTGTTTCTTCATCGTATGCATCCGCTACCACTTCTGCCGCTGCTCTGGTTGCTTCAAAAAAGAAAACAAGCACTAACTCTCTAGCCATTGGGCTAGGTGTTGCAATTCCTCTACTTTTCCTTATCATTGGTGGAATCCTATTATTCTTCTGTTGTTTGAAAAAGAGAAAGAATAAGAAGGATGCTGCAGATAATGAAAAAGGTGACGGTGGTGCTGGTGCTGGTGCTGGTGCTGGTGCTGGTGCTGGTGGAATCAAGACTACAAACAGTACCGATACATTGAACTTTGTTGATCAAAACAATGCTCAAGGATTATCTGATTTGAATCTAATGAAACTAGATCAAGCTGATAACATGTCCCATTCATCATCCGTCACCAATGTTGATTCACCTGAACATCCAGTTTACAACCAATCCAAATATCAACAGTCATCCGACATGTTACTACCGAGTAAGAATCCACCGTTAGGAGCTTTAATCTCCAAATCTTGGAGAAAATCAACCGGTTGGAAACCTCGTGATTCTTTAACATCATTAGCAACCGTTGCCACCAACGATCTACTAACCGTTAATGTTGTCGATGATCCAAACATGCAAAGAAAATCACAAATGAATCTGCTTCAACATCCATTACCTGAAGAAAACGAGCGTTCGTTCAACAGAAGTGGATCATCATCGAGTTCGAATTTCCAAATATTAGGTAACGATCCAAGCAGTGGCCAGATACGGAATATGAGTGATTATTCATTGAGTGATTATTCTGGAAATTCCTTGGATCCACAGATAAACACATTGAAGGCTGCTAATAAAGGGAAGATAGTTCATCATGATCGTCACGATGGTGAGAAATCATTTCAAGGACTTATATTGAGCAGTTCGGATCATAGTTTTGAACGTACTTATCTATAGTCCCGCCATCATCATCATCATCATCCTTTTTCCAATTTGCTTTGCTTGAAACAGTTTACTTCTTCTTTTGGAATCTTTGAATATAGGAAAGGAGAAGGATTAGATGGTTAGACTTTTCTAGCTGTCTGCATTTCCTCTCTTCTTCTCTTTTTGTTCTTTGGTTTATTTGTACTTTTAATCAATTTTTAATATATATTTTAGTTTACTTTTTTTGTTTCTCTTTACCCTCTCCTCTGTGTGTGTACATTCATTGTTTGATATTTCCTTTTGTTTCTATATTTACTTCGTTTTTACTTTTAAATAGGCTTGGCTTATATCTTTTTTCAAATACATGTTTATTATTCAACTTTAAATGAAGCCGTATACTCCAGTCCAGTGCTATCAGTGCTATGAGTTCTATTCGTTTGAAAGGGCATTTAAAACATACAATCTTCCCTGTGGTTTATTACGGAAGTAGGAACGGACTGAGGAGCATTGAAGCATCACCATATGTACCTGGCTGCCGTTAATATCATGAGACACCGCTGTATAATCATACGGTACAAAGTTGAAAATAATGCTGGATATGGATCTAAGATTAAACTAATTACCACAAGAGACAACTCAAAAGAAAGAAAAATCAAAAAAAAAAAAAAAATAGATGTATATATATATGAATAAATAAGTAGCTAAAAACAGAGCAATCAATCTTCACTATGTTTCAACTGCTGGGCATAAGAAGCAGTCTCATAAGCTCTTCTTCTACCTTCAACGTAATCCATCATCTCGCTGTAACTTTCAGGAATAACTGAACAATAACCAGGATTATCAAACTCATGATTCGCATCTCTTGGAACGAAAAAAGAATACACAAAAGTACCACTGTTCGTCATCTTATCCGACTTATCACGCAACTGTCTGATCCATGTGTCAACTTTCACTTGGATTAGTGTACCCGGTGACGACAAATACTCTTGTGAATCTGAACTGATCGTGTTTGCTGAAGTATCATAATCTTTCAAGATTGAATTCAAAGTTGTAATCGATGTTGATTCTTCATCTGGTGATTCATGGATATGTTCAGTATAACACACTTCTGCATCTGAAAATAGCACACTTCCCACTGGAACAGGTGCTCTGAATGTAACGTTGTCCAATGAGATGAATCTTGGATTTGATTTTGTAAATGCACCAGCTGTACAGTATGCCAATTCGAAAGTTTGTCTTAATAAATAACCACCAAAGATGATTCCGTTCCGATTTCTATATTGAGGTTGTTGGATTTGAGTTGCTGAGATCTTTGTGTTTTTCATGAATTCAACATTGGATGGTTTAGGAACCATCTTATCCAAGATCTTGGATGAATTGTATAGGCTATGGATCATCTTTGATTCTTCACCTGTTGGTGGAACTTTATCCAAAGATTCCATCTTTGCTCTTAATTTCTTTGATGCATTGTGTGATTCTGCTCTTTTATAATCAACCCATTCTCTTTCTGTTGTTGGTAAAATCTTGTTTATTGGATGGGCTTTATGAGTCTTTGGGTTTCTTGCTACAAATGTGAAGTTTGCAGATAGGAAGCAATTAGCTGAATCAGTTTCAATAATTGAAGGTTTGATCTCCTTTGGAGTATTTTCTTCATATGAAAAACCCTTGATACAAATTTCCATTGATGATCTACCTGTGTATGTGACATAACCAACAATGATGAAATCATACTTGTGAATCTCTTCAACTTTCTTGTTGATGTAGATTCTATCAATTGAAGCAGTGACATTCATTGGTTTTGCAGGATTACAATGTTCAGCAGCCACTCTTCCAGCCAAAGAATCCAAATCTTGGAACAAGTGACCAAATCTTAATTTTCCTGAAGGATTGATATAAAAATCTCTCAAGAATAAATCATTTTTAAAAGGCAAAGTCAGATATGAGAAACTTTGGGATCTTGTCTTTTCAGTGATATCGGAAACTGCAACATCATCAATTGTTAATGAATCCGATTCATTAACTTTACCTTCTTTTGCTAGTTGTTTTTGTTTATGTAGGATTTCCCACCATGTGACTCTACCTTTTGCTTGAATTCTTTTTTGGAAATCAATTGCATCTGCCAACACGGTTGAAGTGGCATCTGCTTCATCTCCTGAGAATTGAGAAGACCTTTCAGTTCTAGTTGGTTTAGATGAAGGAGACTTTGAAGATTGGAAACGGGTCAAGACGGCATATCTTGAATACCCTTTCAATGGAGCTTTTAGAATCGGTGACAACATTTTTTTTGCTATCAGCGTATCAGGTGTGGTGTATTATACAACAGAATAGAATGTGTATCTTATCAGACGGTGAATGTGAGTGTGAAGGGTAGTAATTGATATTCTTGTTTGATGTACTAGTGGCGATGATCAACAAAGTGTCAAATTTGAAGCAGACAATTCAGATAAAAAATTCTCAGCCGTGCAAATGGAGAAATATTGGTCGGTGAATGTGTGTGCAAGGTGATACAACAATCAGGGGATGATATGATATCTGTTTCAGTAACTCGTCTTCGTATCATCAAGTTGGTTTCTCCTGGGTGAAGCAACGGGAGCATATCCATCTGTTTATATACCACCAAGAGCAAGATCAAGAGCAAGATAGATGCCCGGAACTCTCCTCTTCTCGCCGGTGGGGCAGCCCCTCCCGGTGTTTGTGTCTGGCTGCTCCGAGCACGGAGACTGCCTCTCTTTCTGCTTGCTGGACGTGCTATCTACACTTGCTACCCCGACTCTACTCAGCAACACAGATGGGTATACACCAGTTGAATGGATATTCACTCTGTTGCACGAGATGAAAACAAAGTAAAAGGCGTAGACGCACGGGTGTGGTGTGTGTGCCAATGGATTAGGAGTCCAAGTTGGTTGGGCCTGTTGCGAAAAGCGGAGTTTCATCTCCGGAGGTTTTCACCGTGCAACTGGAAGCTTTTGATTATCTCAACAAATAGGGTAGAGGGTAGCAATCGTATGTGGTGATTTGAATGTATCTATCTCATCAAATTATACATGTTGAAAAGGAGGAGAATGATATGAAGAAGGAGTATTTTATCAAGTTGTCGTATATTGCTTTTTTGGAAATAAGAATCCAACATAAGCTAAACCTACAAAAAGTGTCAACACACAAAATGGAAAACTGAAAAGTGGAGAAATGCACTAAACAACACACAAAGCAGTATATTATCTGCATCCTGATAACACAATCCAGTACTTTGGCGATATCTAGAAGGTGGATATATATAAGTCAAATACCACCAACTACGCAGTGAAAGAAGGAGACATCAGACAAACTCTAGAATACTGGTGCAGAGGTGCAGCCAGACCCATCTGACAGATCCAACTGATACAATCGTATCATATTCACCGATGGGCTTATGGTGCCACTGATGGGTGTATAAGGTTGGATTTACATTTACATCGTTTAATATACCACCATCTCGTATACGTATACACACTTTGAATCGTATCATTTTACTTATTGAACACCATTCTCGGTGGCTAGTCTGGTGGTAACTGTTACTCGAGTACACCATACACCATACACCATACACCATACACCATACCCTCCCATCGACACCACAATGGTATATACATATATATATGTATATGTATATGTATGTATAGATACACCTGTAGTGTACCATGTGACATAACCATACAGGTATCATAGAGGACAAGAGACACTCTTTTCTGCTCTTCTGCTCTTCTGCTCTTCTCGTTTCTCGTTTCTCGTTTAAAATAGTTATACGAGCTAAACGAGCGTGCTGGGAATCGTAACACTTTGTTTTCTGCCGATTTATTCACAAACACAAATATAAATACAAACACTTCTCCTTTCCACTTGATCAACCCTGCTCCACTCCTCCTATTGCAACCTGATCAGTTCCTTCTTCCTTCTCCATTGTTATCCCTACATTGCTAAACCCCTTCACTATCAGTGCCACCCTCTTTCCTCAACATCCCCCTGCTCCTCCTCTTCCGACTCAAGATAAACTCCAGTATTTCCGGATCTCCCCCATACCTCGTTCCCCCCCTTATTCCCACATATCAGCTAATCTCAACTACCTCTCACCATGGATATCGTTTTAGAAGTCCTTGATACTTTTTTGTTCGATAAGACTTATGCCACAATACTACCAAAATCATTAAAGAGTAAAATACCTCAAAATTTCGAATTCTTCAAAGATTCACTAAACTCTCAAAATGCTACCGATTTTTCAGATTTGGTTAAAAAACCAGTAAAGATGATTTATGGTTTAAATGCCCCATACTACTTCTTCGATGAATCTTCATTCGCTCATGAATCTTTACTTTCAAGATCAAATATAATCAGACAAAGTATCTCATTGTTTTTGCTGATGACCCTTTTCGGTTGGATACTATATTTTTCAGTTGCTTGGCTTTCATATACTTTTGTTTATGATAAGGCTAACTTCAACCATCCAAGATACTTGAAAAATCAAATCTCAATGGAAATCCATCAAGCTGCCACTGCTATCCCAGTTATGGTTACATTAACAGTTCCTTGGTTTGTCTTGGAATTACATGGTTACTCAAAATTATACTACCACATTAATGAATCCAATGGTGGTTATTTAGCCATCTTGTATCAGTTCCCATTATTCATCCTATTCACAGATTGTGGTATCTATTTCATCCATAGATGGTTACATTGGCCATCTGTTTATAAAACTTTACACAAACCTCACCATAAATGGATCGTCTGTACACCATTTGCATCTCATGCTTTCCATCCAGTTGATGGTTACGCACAATCTTTACCTTATCATTGGTTCCCATTCATCTTCCCACTACATAAAGTCTCCTACTTAATACTATTCACATTTGTTAACTTTTGGACAGTGATGATTCATGATGGTGAATACATGTCCGATGATCCAGTGGTTAATGGTGCAGCATGCCATACCATCCATCATCTATATTTCAACTATAACTATGGACAATTCACAACTTTGTGGGATAGATTAGGTGGTTCTTATAGAAAGCCAGAAAAGGAACTGTTCAGTAAGAAGACCAAAAAAGATAAAAAGTTTTGGCAAAGACAAACTGTTGAGATGGATAATATCAGAGAAGAATTGGAAGGTGATAAGGATTTTAGAGTCTATGGTACTGAAGAGAACTTATTGAAAAAAAGAAACTAAACCAGATAGAAAATTAAAAAAATCAAAAAAAAAAATGATCAAAGGTGTGGTGTGTCTGCATAGATAAACTAGACGCACGTACATATCCATATCCCTAATGAATTTTCTTATATTCCCAATTTTACTTTATTTACTTTTATTTTCTTATGATTCCATGTCTTTCTTTATACCTGTTTTTCAGTTTCTGTTCAAAGTTTTATATTATTTCTCAAACATGATTTATTTTGTATACCAGAATGAAGATTATTCCACATATCACTGATTTAAATATATGTTGCACCATACCACAGGTCAAACGTAACTTGCTTCATCTATCACAGCACAAGCACAACAACTTGCCTAACTTACCACTTGTCACGGCTCAAATATTATCTGTTCGGTAAGTCACCTCTCAAACACAATTTATTTCGTACTTACGGATTACGCAATGTCCAATCTAAAATAATCTCTCATAACAAACTGAATTCTCTATTCTTAAATCTCTAATTATCTAACAAACCCCTGATCAGTTTTGCAATTGCAATACACTTCTCTTCTTGATACCTTCTACAAACCAACTGCAAAACAACAGGCATACCATTGGAAAACTTCGCATCGTAGTATTCCCAATTGATCTTATCCTGTTCACTAGCATACTCACCACTTCTATCAAACCCAACATCCAACACTTCATCAACTTTACCAACAGGAATAGTCAAAACGGAATAATCCAACACGTTAAGAAATCGAGTATACGAGTTCGCAACCTTGTTATTGTCCCCCAACTTCCATGACGTGCTTGCCCAACCTGGCACGATCAAACAGTCGATTTCATTGGAGTTGAGGTACTCGTCGTATATCTGCTGCAGTTTGTATTTCTCGCCGATTTTGTGGAAGTAGTCGGTCAGTGTGTCTTGTTTGCCTGGAAGTTTGAAGGATCTGGATAACAATGGTGAGAATGGCTCGTTCGATAGTTCGCAGTGGGTTTTGATCTCTTGGAAGTTGTCACATGTGAAGAGGCCAAGAAGAAGTTTGGTCAGTTCGGAATGCTTCACTGGTGGTATGGTATCGATCGTATTGTATCCTGCTTTTGATAACTTGGATTTAACATGTTCGATGCCTCGTAAGATTGGTGGGGTGGGCATTATCTCCTGATCCCATTTCATCACACCGAATTTCAAATCTTTAGATAGTTTGAAATCATCCTTCCATTCAACAGGTATACATTTCGGGTCATGCAACCATGGCTTCGCATCAATGATGATTTTTGAAACCATTTCTAAATCTTCAAGAAACCGACACATTGGCCCATCCACAGAACAGACTGCAATTTGATTCGAATACGAATTAGAAACACGAAGATACGGAAACCTGTTCGAACTTGCCCTTAACCCGTACAACCCACACTGAACACAAGGACTACGTATCGAACCACCAATATCCGTGCCCAACCCAATCACAGAACCATGCGATGCTAACAATGCAGACTCACCACCCGATGAACCACCAGGTGACTGTTTTCTGTGTATTGGATTGCACGTCTCGCCGTAGTTCGAGGATGTCTCTGTGCCGAACATCGCCATTGGCACAGCAGTCTTGCAGTAAAACACACATCCTTGATCATACAAGATCTTTGCAATCAGTGAGTATTTCGACTTGTCAAGGTTGTCGCAGATTGTAGTTTCGTGATCGGTGGAGAGGTGCGGTGCCAGATATCCAATTGATGTTGTGACATCTGGAAGATTGAATTGATCTTTCAAAGAGATTGGGATTCCGTGAAGTGGGCCAATTACGTCGCCTGTTTTAGCATGGTGTTCGTCAAGTTGTTTAGCTCTGGATAGTGCCTTGTCGTAGAAGATTTCGATTAGACAGTGTGTTAATTGATGTGCCAGTGCTGATCTGTGACAGTATGCGTATGTGATTTCATATGATGACAATTCCCCAGATTTGATCAGCTTGGAGAGCTCGATTGCTGATTTTGAGGTTATTTCTTGTTCTTTCAATGGGATGATCTTGGATAGGTAGTCATTCACGTTTGGTTCTTCGTCGGGTGTTGGAATGGTGTCTAAGATCCATTCTTTTGGGATCTTCGAGAGGTTGGAGAGTCTTTTTGCTTCTGCTATTTTCTGATAGTCCATTGTGAGTGATGATGAGATACAGCAATGTTGTACTGGAAGGTGTTCGATGTGGTGAAAAAGCAGGAATTGATAGTGGTTTGCAAAAGGAGGGAGATCTCGGTGTTTTTATAGTTCCGCTTTTTGGAGCGATAAGAAAGCCACATGTTTTCACTTTGAGCACATCTAGCCGCTCAAGTTAAGAAGGAAACAGCTAGCGGTGATCTTTCAATGTAACTTAATGCTCTCATTTGTAAATTATCTAAACGTTCAATGATGCATTTGGAAGATACCAACATAAAAGAATCATTACATCATATCAGATCAAAAACACATACATACTTAACCAACTATTAACATTTAAAAATGCAATGTGGAATATAAAATTTTTTTAACTAAATTTAACTCTCTACAAAAAAAAAATCTAATCTAACTTATCTAATTATCTAACAAACTCTTGATCAACTTTGCAATAGCAATACATTTCTCTTCCTGATATCTTCTACAAACCAACTGCAAAACAACAGGCAAACCGTTAGAAAACTTTGGATCGTAGTATTCCCAATTGATCTTATCCTGCTCAGTAGCATACTCACCACTTCTATCAAAAGTAACATCCAACTCTTCATTAACTTTACCAACAGGAATAGTCAACACAGTATAATCCAATGGATTTAAAAATCTGGTATACGAGTTGGCAATTTTGTTGTTATCTCCAAGTCTCCATGATGTACTTGACCATCCAGGAACGATCAAACAATCGATTTCATTTTCATTGAAATAATTATCGTACAACTGTTGTAATCTGTACTTTTCACCAACTTTATGGAAAAATTCCTCAAGTGTGTCTTGTTTTCCAGTTAGTGTGAAGGATCTGGCTAACAGTGGTGGGAATGGCTCACCTGACAACGCACAATGTTTGGTGATCTCTTGGAAATTATCACAGGTGTATAAACCAAGCAATAGGTTGGTCAATTCGGAATGCTTAACTGGTGGGATTGCATCGATTGTGGTGTAGCCTGCATTGGATAACTTACCTTTAACCAATTCAATACCTCTTAAAATTGGTGGTGTTGGCATGATCTCCTGATCCCATTTCATCACACCGAATTTCAAATCATTTGATAATTTGAAATCATTTTTCCATTCAATTGGAATACATTTAGCATCTTGAAACCATGGCTTTGATTCAATGATGATCTTAGAAACCCATTCTAAATCTTCAAGAAATCTACACATTGGTCCATCAACTGAACAAACTGCAATTTGATTAGCATACGAATTCGAAACTCCCAAATATGGGAATCTGTTCGAACTTGGTCTTAGACCGTATAATCCACATTGCACACATGGACTTCTTATCGAACCACCAATATCTGTTCCCAACCCAATAACGGACCCATGTGACCCTAGCAAAGCAGACTCACCACCGGATGAACCACCAGGTGACTGTCTTCTATCAATTGGATTACGAGTCTCACCATAGTTCGATGATGTTTCAGCACCTAGCATAGCCATTGGAACAGTTGTCTTGCAATAAAACACACAACCTTGATCGTACATGATCTTTGCAATCAGGGAGTATTTTGACTTGTCGTGGTTGTTACTGATTGCGATTTCGAAATCTCTGGATATATGAGGCGCCAGATATCCAATTGACGTTGTGACATCTGGAAGGTTGAACTGATCCTTCAGTGAGATTGGGATACCATGCAATGGGCCAATTATATCACCTGTTTTAGCATAGTGTTCATCAAGTTCCTTTGCTCTGGATAGTGCCTTGTCGTAGAAGATTTCGATTAGACAGTGTGTTAATTGATGTGCCAATGCTGATCTGTGACAGTATGCGTATGTAACTTCATATGATGTTAGTTCACCAGATTTGATCAGTTTGGAGAGCTCGATTGCTGATTTTGAGGTTATTTCTTGTTCTTTGAGTGGGATGATCTTGGATAGGTAGTCATTCACGTTTGGCTCTTCGTCTGGTGTTGGAATTGTGTCTAAGATCCATTCTGCTGGAATCTTGGAAAGATTAGAGAGTCTTTTTTCTTCTGCGATTTTCCGATAGCCCATTTTATTGCTAGTTATATTGGCTATATTGGTTATCACTCAATCATCTACTACCACTACTTCTATGATGTTGTGTGAAGAAAACTAAGTGTTGAAGTTTTTTCTTTAAATAAAAGCGGACAACTCTTCTGAATATCTGGAAATGCCGTGCAATTTTTAATTTTGAGATAGGAAAGCCACAAATTTCCAGAGCACCAAGGCACTTTGACTTCTGGGCATGACCAAAATGAAATATCCTCCTACGTTCGGAGTCCAAAATTCCAAGACATATTACTACCTAGTGTTCATTAAGCGTATACACAGGGGAAGGGCTATTAAACGGATGCATTTGTGATTTATCTAAACGTTCAGTTGGAAGAAAACATTTACCATATTTAACAGAATGAGCCAACCACATAAAAAAACAACCAACTGTTTTCATCTGTATCTTTCTTCCTCTTTTTTTACATTAATTTATTTTCTATCTTCTGTGACTCCTTTGAAATTATATGAAAGACCCAATTCCAACCAAATAAAACAACACAACCATAATCAGCGACTTCAAATCAAATATCACGAATCGATCATCGAAATCGGATCGAAATCCATCCTGTCCCACAACATCACTCCATGATCTACCCTGTAGACTAGTATGATCAGGTATCTGATAGTGATGCACGCCATGTATTGTATCCGACGTATGATGTGTTGTATGGCTGGAGTATATTTCAAGTATCGTGAACATCGCAAATATCAACACCAAATATGAGGTTATATCAGCATGATGGTTACTCGTATACTCCTCGTTTTCAGCCATCTCGAGCCTGCTTTTGCTTTTATCGTTGGTTTTGTGAGGGTTGAATTTCAACAGTGGCGATCTTCTGAACAGTGATGATTTGGTCTCATTGTATACGTTGGTCATCGTGATCTTCAGGATTTGAAGATATCCGATGTCTTGTGGGTGTGTGTGTGTGCTGTATGTAGTTCTATTTGAATCACACTCGCTATGGCAAGGCAATATCGTTGAGGTTGAGGTTGACGATGTGGTACTGTTGTTGTTGTTGTTGTTGTTGTAGTTGTAGTTGTAGGTGTTTTTGGTGTTGTAACTGAGTGATCCAGCGAGGATCAACGGTGATAATGGTGATAATGGTGATGATGAAGTGAAGTTGAGCTTGTGATTGTGATTGTGACTGTGATGATGCATGGTTGCGATGATGCCTGTGGTTCAAACTGCTATCATCTGAAAACACCAATATCAGCAGATCAGAAAGAACAGGTATGTTTCAATTGTGCAGAGGACAGTGGACAGATCACCACCAGTTGGAACAGTTTGAAATGTGACGTGCCTTTTTTGAGTTTTTAGTTTCGGTTTTCGGGTTTTCTTTCATCCCTTTGCGCAACTGGCAAATTTGACTCGATTCCAACTGACGACACAAGTGCAAATGGCATTTCGTCCTGAAACATGGGTGGGTTGTGAGCTGTGAGTTGTGATGCATGATTATATATATATATGAAGTATATTCAAGCATTGATTGTGCTCAGTTGTGTTGTCGTACATGCACTACAGGACCCTTATCATGTACTATTTGTGTAGCGTTTTCTATTCACCTTATACCATGATCTAAAATATACAAAGTTAAGTATTGCAATCGTACATACCTCCCATTCATTCAACAAATGGGTTTTCATCACCATCAAAAGCATGAACTTTGATTCGTTGCACGGGAGATGACGACGACGCCTGTTTATTAGGTGACGATGAGGCCTGTTTATTAGGTGATGACGACGCTGGTTTGTTCGGCGATGAGTTCAATCTTGTACTTTCAACAACCTTCTTGGTACCCATTCTATTCCTCTGATTCTTGTCATACACTTCAGAAAGTAAAACTGGTGGTTCATCCATTGCCAAACTGCTCTCTTCCACATCCAATCTGTTTCGCTGGTAGGTCAATTCAGGGATCAGTTGGGATCTTAATACCGGTGGATCTTCAAACGTGGAAGAAACACCCAATGAAGTGTTGATGTTATCATCATCTTCTTCGTGGTCATTGTATCCATGCTCTGTAGTGTTATCTTTCTTAGATCTTGGTTTGATGGGGGATAGAAATCTGGCAGATTCTAAAGCTGGAGGTGCTTCCCATGGCGGAGAATCAAACTGAGCTAGTAAATCACTAACGTATTTCTTACGTTTGGCCTGTGGACTTAAAGATTCATTTCTTGTATGTTTTTTAGGTGATGACGATTGTTTAGAAACTGTTATTCTCTTACGTGATATTGTGGCCGTTTGTGTTGATTCTTCTTGGAAGTCTCCTTCTAAAAGCATCACTTCTTCTTCTTCAATTTCATCGGACTGAAGTTGTTGTGGATACAATGGAGGGGTTCTTATTAGACGCTGAATATTGGATGACGGTTCTGAGAAACTTGCTGAATCATCAATCATCATGCGTTGTTGTTGTTGTTGTAATTGTTGTGATCTTGTTGGTTCTTTAGTTGGCGAGGAACTGAAATTAGCCTTGTATCTTTCATTTAAATCTGTAGATAACCCAACTCCATCATTAATCGTTGAAAAATTTGAAGATTCTTCTTGAATAGTCATCACTTCGGGTTTATCATCTTCATTTGAATCCAATGGACGTTTCAAATCTGACTGTGTTAATATATTCACATTTGCTGCATTTTCGAAAAACTCCTTGATATGGGAAACATTTCCCAGTATATGTTTCGAATTTTCATTATATTCGTTCAAAGTTGGTAAAATCTTGTTCACTATCACTGTATTTGCATTTGATAAATTTGAATCAATGGATTGTAAAGTTAATGTTATCAATCTTTCAACATTATCAATCTCATCCAAGAGTTTATGCATTGTTGGATTTGAAAAGTTGCTTGTTGAAGAGTAATAAAACGATCTTCTTGGAGTTGGATCATCGTCTATTATCTGATCCAATATTTCATTGAATTCATATTTCTTGTTGCTGTTGTTGTTGTTGCTATGAGATGGTGGAGGTGATGATGATGATAGGTTTGTAGGAGCTAGAGATTTTCTAGTAGGTATCACTGTTGGCTTTCCCGATTTGCTTGTGGTTGTTACCACTCTTTCTTTAGATGACATTATAGCACTTCACGGAACAGAATAGATCACTGGATGGTGGTGCCAAAGCTGTGCAAGCTGATAAGGATTTAGCAGTCTGATAATCAGTTTCACTTACAAAGTTCTTTTTACGCGTTTTGTTTGTTTTTTGAGATTCGGGCCGATTTTGTTTGATCAAGTGAGACTGACTGACTGACTCACTGCTCAGTGATATCCAGTATCCACTACAGTACCACTCGGCTTAATATATTGATATCAGTTTTTCAAGCAAATCCAGTGCACCCTAAAGATGATCACAAACCACAAACCACGAACCACACAGCTCTCCGTGACCGTAGTCCGCACCACCAGCCACATCCGCAATTCGCCACCGGTTTTTTGGGTGTCTAAATCCGAAGAGAAATTGGAAAGCGGAAAAGAAAAGAGAAATACTCAAATACTTAAATACTTGCTCCTTTACTCTTTTGCGCCCTTGCCTTTGTTCACCTTCCCACTCTGTGTTGTTCTTGCTGGTTAGTCAATTAACTATATCAATTATATCAAGTATATCTACCATGTCTTCATATTTCGTTTTGGGTGCCACAGGGTTATGTGGTTCTAATTTCTTGAACGTTGCCGTCAAAGCACAGGATGTCGCAAAGATAGCCACAATCACCAGAAGATCAACCAACGTTGAATCCAACAAGCTAACCTCAATCATTGAAAAAGATACTTCATTATGGCCTAAATTGATTCAAGATTTGGATATTGCTTCAAATTCAACTTTTGTTTCTGCATTTGGTACAACTAGAAGAGTTGCCGGTTCAGCTGAGAATTTCATCAAGATTGATCATGATATTAACGTTGATGCATTTAAAGCTGCCAAGGCCAGTGGTAAGTTCGATACTGCCATAATTGTTTCATCAATGGGTGCAAATCCAACTTCAAGATTCTTATACATGTCAACAAAGGGTAAGATTGAAGAAGAAATCAAAAATTTGAAATTCAAAAGAACAATCATATTGAAACCAGGTGTCTTGCTTGGTGATAGAGAAGTTCCAAAAGGTTTTCCAAGTTCCCTTGGTGAGATAGTTGGTAATTTTATGAGAAATACATTGGGTGTTGAGAAAGGTTCATATCCAATTTACGGTGAAGAAGTTGCCAAGGCTGCCTTCTTTTTAAGTCAACAGCCAATCAAACAAGAGGGTGAGGTTGTTGTTGTTACTGGAGGTGAATTATTAAAGATTGTTAGAGATAATAAGTTATGATCTTTTATAGTTGGATGTTTTTATGTAATTGTTCCATGTTAATTAATTATCTCCGCGATTTGATTACGTAAGATTTTAAAACCACAGCCTTTGCACAGCCCTAATTTTTAATTTTCCCTTCCTTGGAAGATGAAAAAGGTGAGTAAAAATAAAAATTCAACAACAGCCTGGCTAGCTCAATCGGTAGAGCGTGTGACTCTTAATCACAAGGTTGCGGGTTCAAGCCCCGCGTTGGGCTTTTCTTTTTGCATTTTTTTCCATCTTCAGATAGACGGCGAGGCGGATTGAGGCGGCCGTCACGTGACTGTGGGTCTAGAACGTGAGAAGTAGGAATGTCTATTAATAGCAGACGCCTGAAACACGCAAAGCTTAAAACTTGGAGTGGGTGGATTGATGGAGATGAGAAGAGTGTTTTACCCGTTGAGCTTGCACTTGGTCAGACTAGCTGATATCTGGGTGACTGAGATTACCACCACCCACTGCCACTGCTCCTTTTGAGAGTAATGAGGAGATTATAGAGACATACTCTTGATTATCTTAATATTCATCCGTATAATTTTTTATCTTATCGTACTCAATCATCAATACTGAGCTCAAAGCACTGGTCATCCAGCTTCACATCACACCACATCACATCACATCACATCACCCCCATCCACTTACACCATACACAAGCACAGACACAGACTCATACACTCAGCAACTAAACACTTACAATGGTTCCAAGTTATAAATCATCCAGGCCAAGTCCAATTGTTATCGATTCCTCGAATAAATCTATAATCTCAAATGATCTGCTCCTTTGGAAGAATGACCAGATACTACTGTGGTTGAAGAACTCCAATCATAAAGAAGATATAATTGAAGCATTCAAATCACACAATATAACCGGATTAACTCTACCATATCTAAACACCGAGGAGTTGAAAGATATGGGAATTGCTGGAATTAAGACAAGATTGTTGATAATGAAGAGTATTAACAATCTGTTGGTAGATAAGGGTCTATCGCAGTTGAATTTCAGTGTTAATTCGCATCCTGTATTGAGTGAATTGCAAACGTTGGTTATGGCTACAAGTATCATCTCTGGTTTATCAGATTCTTTGGCTGATGATCGTCAAAACTTGGGAAACAACCGTTCCAACAATTCCAGTTCGAATCAGAATTTGATTAATCAATTCAATAAATTGAAAGAAGATTTATTACCAGTCTTGAAAGAAATCAAAGATAAGAAACCATTACCAACACCAGATCAATCACATATGCCAATTTCACCAACTACAGCAACAAACACTCCATCAGTTGCAAAGCAAATCATAGCTGCTAAGAAGGCAAGTTATAGAAAATCAATCAGTTCTCCTCCAATTATATCACCAATAGTGTATGAACCACAATCCACAGACTCAGGAACTCAAACTCATAACAGATCATCTTTAAGAATCCCAACTTCTAATTCTTCTTCAAGTTTGCATACAGCCGCATCCAAACTAATGCCAAGATCACCTAGCAGACCTCAACTGTTGCATATGCAATCATCATCCTCTACATCATCATTGAGTAGGATTCAAAACACTTTCAGATCCTCTGGTCTGTACAATTCATCCTCATCTTCTTCAATACCAACGTATTCCGCTGATAAATCATCATCCACCCCACCAACTTCCGCAAAAGGAGCTACTGCAAACAACAACAACAGCAACAACAACACATCTGTGCCACCAACACAAACACCAACACCAACATCAACCGTAACACCAACGGCACCAGCAAGTTCATCAACCGCAACAACAACCCCTCCAGGATCATCTTCAAACAATGCCTCAGGTTCCAATTCTGGTCCTGCGAATGAGCCATTGAAACAACTAAGAGCCAAAACCGATGATCCATGCTACAAGATCCTACAATCCGCAATGAAAAGACATAATTTGGATCAAAGCGAATGGAAGAATTATGTTTTGGTTATATGTTACGGTGGTGATCAAGAGCGTATTATCGAATACAATGAAAAACCGGTTCAAGTTTTCAAAGAATTGAATGAGTTGGGTTTGAATCCTAGTATGATGCTTCGACAGGTTGAAGACGAGGAGTCGGATGATGATCGTGGTAATGGTCGATACAGTGGTGAGAATACTCCTGGTGGTCGTCTATGATTCCATTTCAATTGCATATATCGGTTATTTAGAAAGCTAAATAATACTCGATTGAGGAAAGGGAAGAGAATAAATACCAATCTTCTACACGTTTACGTTTATATTTATGTTTATATTTATGATATGATATTAGATTAGATCGAATTAAATTAAATTAAATTAAAATTATTAAAGGTACTGGTGATTCAGTATGGTTTAAATCTTCTCTTTTCTCTCAACACCTTGACTCTTTCTTGATCCTCTTTGAACTTATTCAACAAATCATTCATCTCCATCTTCTTTCTTTCTCTGATCTGGAATCTATAAAAATCTTGCTTTTCTTTCTTCTTTATCTTTTTCAAATGTTCTTTGTCCTCCATCAAATTAGATTTTCTCTTCAATGAACCCAAGATACTGTTCTTGGTCTTACGATGCGAACCAACAACCAACGTGAACCCATCTTCATCCACCAACTCTTGCATCTCTGAAACTTCATCCTTGGCCCGTTGTTCACGTTCTTGGAATTCCATCATCGCAGTCGACACTTCAACTCCTAATTTCTTCGAATCCAACTTCTCACTCTTGCAAAATCTATTCAACCCTGTCTCAGTTGAGTCATCAGGCCATGTTGGGATGTTCTTCTTAGACGCAGCACTGATCAACTTCTTCAAATTGTTCAAAGCAAGATTCAAAGCTTGCTTGTCAACAAACGTAAGTATCCCGCATCCGACGGGAACCTTCATACTCTTAGCTGCTGCTGCATTATCAACATGGTCTTGGAATTCAGGGTTGGATAAAGCAGATAAGTTGATTTCAATATCGTAGTTGATGACACCATTGTAATCGAAGAACTCACATTCTTGGAAAGATTCAACTATGGCACCGGTACTGAACTGTGCAAATAGTTTTTTGAACTGTGTGAAAGTGGAGTTTATTGGGAGGTTCATCAAGAACAATGATCTGCTTTGTGTTTCTGATTCTGATTTGGTGACATGTTTTTTGATGAATATGTAATGTAATGCTTGTTGCTGTGTTGTTGATTTTTTGGATGGGAGAGGGGATTGGATTGTGATTGGAAGTATGAAGTATCCTTTCACTTGCTGTATACTCGGTAATGACATGTTTTCTGGTATCTTTATACTCTTGTGATTATATACTACCACCGTTGTAGTTTACACTGAACAAAGTAGTCTGATGTCTCTCTGATGTCTTTCTTAAAATAAAAATATCAAATTTTCTTTACAAAAAGAGACATTCGCTGTGATTACGTAAGCGGTGTGTCTATGAGGGTCGCTCTGTGCCGTCGATCGACGCTGTGCTGCTGACCACGCTCAATGGCCCACAGTCCCATACTTAATGTGCAATCCACATACTGAAGCATTTGGCGGGTTTAAAGTTTGTGTTTGAAGACTTAAAATTTTTCTCTTTATTGAATCAACTCACTTAAACAAAAAGCACCTGTTTCTGTGATTGCCACTTACAACAGAGATAGTAAACCTCTTGAGACTCAGTTATACCATCATATATCATGCCTGAAGCAGAACCAACATCAACCGAAGAAATCAGACACTGTTGTGCACCAACATGTGGCAAAGTCACAACATCCAATTTGAAATGTCCAATCTGTTTAAAACATGGCTTGAATCAATATTTCTGTAATTCTTCATGTTTCAGAGGAAGTTTCGCCATCCATAAGGCAATCCATGCAAAAGATGGTGTTGACTCATATGACCCATTCCCAGATTTCGAATACGCTGGAAGTTTGAAAGCTTCATATCCATTGACCATGAGAAAGTCCATTCCTGATAAGATCTTGTTGCCAGATTACGCACAAACTGGTCAACCAGTTAGTGAAATTAAAAACGATAGAACAAACAAAATCAGAGTGCTGGATGCAGATGAGATTAAGAAAATGAGAGTTGTTTGTCAGTTAGGTAGAGAAGTTTTGGATATTGCTGCTGCTGCTTTGAAACCTGGTGTCACCACTGAAGAAATTGATCAGATTGTTCATGAAGAAAGTATAAAGAGAAGATGTTATCCATCTCCATTGAACTACTACAACTATCCAAAGGCTGTTTGTACATCTGTTAATGAAGTCATTTGTCATGGTATTCCTGACAAGAGACCTTTACAAGATGGTGATATTGTCAATCTGGATATCTCTCTTTATAAAAATGGGTTCCATGCCGATTTGAATGAAACTTATTACGTCGGTGACAAGGCCAAAGCCAATAAAGATCTTGTGAACTTGGTGGAAACTTGTAGAGAATCCTTAGATCAAGCTATAGAAGCTGTCAAACCAGGTTTACCATTCAGACAAATCGGTAACATAATAGAAGAGCATGCAAAGAAAAACAATGTCTCTGTTGTTAGAACCTACTGTGGTCACGGTGTCAACTCATTGTTCCATTGTCAACCTGAAGTTCCACATTATGGTAAGAACAAGGCTGTTGGTATTTGTAAACCAGGTGTCTGTTTCACCATCGAGCCAATGTTGAACATGGGAACATACAGAGATCTGCTATGGCCAGATAACTGGACCTCCACAACAGCAGACGGTAAGGCCAGTGCCCAATTTGAACACACTTTGTTGGTCACTGAAGATGGTGTTGAAGTGTTGACTGCTAGAACTAAGAAGAGTCCTGGTGGTGCTGTGAAGAGAATTTGATCGATATCCAGAGCATTCATTCACTCCTTCTCACTCTACATATACATACATATCCCTACCCGTCAATCAAATAGTACATACACCTTTACCCAAGTAAATCAAACCACTCCAGTAGTAGTCTCTGCAGCTGGGAATGCGCACGCTGCCATTTCCGTCTCCCGTGCCGCTAAGCATACGCCAAAACAAATTGTCTGAACGAGAAAGCTGTTCAAAATGAGTTTTGGAGAGTTTCCCCTTTTTAGACTACGCTTCCCTCTTGCCGTTGTCCTTTGAGTTTCCTCTTCAAATTTGAAACATACATATCAATTACCCTAGCCATCATGTCGTTAACAGTTCATTCAGGTACATTGAGGGAAAGACAGATCTCCAACTTGAAAAAAATGCTTCATTTGAACATTGATATCGAATCTGATCTGGTTTCATCTAACAACTCTGAGGAATTGATCTGGAAAGTGTTGGTGTTGGATACTAAATCATCAGCTATAGTCTCAAGTGTCTTGAGAATCAACGATTTGTTGGATTATGGAATCACCATGCATTCGTTGATCAACCAGAATCGTGCTGCTTTGCCTGACGTTCCAGTTATTTATTTTGTTGAACCAACTGCTGAAAATATCGCAAAGATTATCTCAGATCTTGAAAATGATCAGTATGATGATTTCTATATCAATTTCACATCTTCTTTGAATAGATCCTTGTTGGAGGAGTTTGCTAAGAAAGTTGCAAGTTCTGGGAAATCAGACAAGATCAAGCAGATGTTTGATCAGTATTTGGATTTCATAGTTACTGAGCCAAATTTATTCTCGTTGGATTTATCCAAAATTTACTCCAAGTTCAACAATCCAAAGACAACCGAAGATGAAATCACCAACCAAGCAGATTTGATTTCAAATGGATTATTCTCAACTATCTTGACAATGGGATCCATACCTGTTATTAGATGTAATAGAGGTGGTCCAGCAGAATTGGTTTCACAAAGATTGGACCAGAAACTGAGGGATCATCTAATCAACACAAGATCAATTACATCACCTAACAGTACATCGTCTTCTGGTTCCAATAGTGATAGATTAGTTTTGGTGTTGTTGGATAGAAATATAGACTTGGCAACCATGTTTGCACATTCTTGGATTTACCAATGTATGGTTAGTGATGTTTTCAAATTGAATAGAAATACCATTGAGATTCAGGTCAAATCTGGTGATGATAAATATGAAACCAAGAGATTTGATATAGATCCTAAAGATTTCTTTTGGAATGGTAATTCTTCACTTCCATTCCCTGATGCTGTTGAGAATGTTGAAAAAGAATTAGCCAAATATACAGAAGAGGCAAAGGATTTGACCACAAAGACAGGTTATTCTTCCATCAAAGATATAGACCCAACTGATAAGCATGATACTCAACATATTCAAGAAGCTATCAAAGCTTTACCTGAACTAACACAGAGAAAAAATATCATTGATGTTCATATGACAGTTTTAACTGATTTGATCAAAGAATTGGATTCCAAAAACTTGGATGCATTTTTCGAAATTGAACAAAATTCAAAAGATCCAAAGACTCAAAGAGAATTTATCAACTTATTGAAGTCAACTGCAAATGGTGATAATTTAAATGATAAACTTAGAACTTATCTCATATTGACATTAACATGTAACTTACCAGATTCATTTTCCAGTGAATGCGAAACTATCTTGAAAGATCTAAACATTGACCTATCACCATTAAAATATATAAAAAAAGTTAAAGAATTAACAAAAATGTCAACAATGAATTTAAGTGATGCTTATTCATCAGCAAATAATAGTTCTGGAAGTTATGACAACAACAAATCTGCATTGTTCAGTAATCTATCTTCAAAATTGATGGGATTAACTGAAGGTGGTTCAACCAAACTACAAGAAGGATTTGGTTCTTTACTTTCAGGTATCAAGAATTTACTTCCAGCAAAGAAAAATCTACCAATCACCAACATCATAGAATCAATAATGAATCCAAACAATGCTAATCAAGATTCAATAAAACTAACGGATGACTACTTATATTTCGATCCAAATCTGACAAGAGGATCACATTCTAAACAACCAAGAAGAGCAACGTATAATGAATCATTGGTGTTTGTTATCGGTGGTGGTAACTATCTTGAATACTCAAATTTACAAGATTGGTGCCATAGTATAAATGAAAATGGATCAGGAGTGGGACCAAGTGTTAGTGTGAACGTTAATGGGAATACAACCAGTGGATCAGGAAATTTGAGACAGGTGTTTTATGGTTCAACTAAGATCACCACTGCTGTTGAATTTTTGCAAGAGTGTGGTGAGTTAGGTTCATTATGATGGTTATATAGACATTTTGCGTTTTCTTCTTTCCACACCTCTCTTTTATAATAATGTTTTAATTTTTTTTTTGATTGCTTTTTTTGTTAGATTTTTATGTTTAATTATATGTTTAATTTTATGTTTGTATTGAATATTTATATTTATCTTCCTTCCAGTGTCAGAAAATAGAGAAATAGTTTAACGGTGTATTTCATCGATAGTAATTGAATTAAATGTTCTTGATTATGTATGTGGGAAGTACAAAGAAAACAAAATTGACATTTTTTATTTTGAATAGACTATATTATACAAATTAATAAGAGAGAAAGATATATATATACGAATGAAAGAAATTTAAAAACAAGTATTTCTCACAAATAACTATTTGAACCTTCCAAGACTTTGGTACTACGTTTAGCATCCAAGAATAAGAATTGACATTCTTCAATATCTTCAACTTTAATTTCAGATCTACCATTAACATCTCTGGCAATGATACCAGCAGGTGATAATAGTTGTAAGACATATCTTAATGAAGTCTTGATTGAAATGTCAGCCAATTTGACCAATGCATCTTTATCCAAGATCAAACCTTCAAGTTTTGATCTCTTTAGTATGATTGTTTTCATTTCATCATGGTTGTATGGTAATGTTCTAACTATCAATAATCTATCGATCAAATCTGCTGGTAAACCATGAGGAGACTTAACATCGTCTGTACCTCTAACTGTTGTTAAACCTCTATTTGAAGCCAATATAACAATTGGAGCAATTGTGGATTCCAAAGCTCTATTCAAGTATGTGAAACATTCGATATCTAACATGTTGACTTCATCAATGAACAAGACACCAGGAACCAATTCAGCAACACCTTGATCGATATATTTAGAAACAATCTTGTTCACTTCCAATCTTAATTTTTCAGTGATTTCAGTCTTACGTGGTTTTAACAATTGTCCCATCATCGATAGGATATCTTGACCACCTTGAGGTCTGGCATTTGCCAAATCCAAATCATGCAATGTCACATCTTGAACAATTTCCTTCTTCTTGTGAACATCACCTTTTGGTAATGGGACGTATTCTTCAGCTTCTAAATCGAATTCAGTTGCGTATGCATCTGATCTACCAACTCTCTTGACTGAACCGGTATTAGCTTCGATATAAATCACATCACCAATTGAGACACGTTCCTTTTGAATGGATTCATAAATGGATGGATCCAATTTCAAGTTCTTTGTACCTTTTGAAGTTTTCAAACCAACTATAACATGTGTGATTGTCTTACCATAACCTCCCAATGGGTTTTCAGCTTCTTCAGGAGTCAATTCAATAACCTCACCTTCGTAAACCTCCTTTGTTTCTTTGATTCTTAAACCAATGGCTCTTCTGAAATTCTCCATCAATGCTTCAGTCTTCTTAACTTCAGCACTGTACAATTCCGAACCGACAATTGGACAAAATGGAACCTTAGGACCCAATTCTTGTGAGATTGCTAAAGCTAAGGCAGTCTTACCTGTACCTGGACCACCTGCCAATAAAATCGCCTTACCTGACATACTCTTAGATTTGATCAAATCAACAATGATACCACATGCTTCTCTTGCTTCTTGTTGTCCGACAAAACCTCCATCAACCCTTTTTGCAAAACCATGCTCGTCTAATCCTAGACCTTTGATATGTGTATGTGCTGAAGTTCTTGACTCTCTTGAACTGGATGTTGTTGCTGTTGCAGTTGCTGTGGTTGTTGTTTGTTCAATTTTTGGGCCAGTTGTTTCTGCGACAACTGGATCCTTTGGTGTTTCATTTGAGACTTCTGTTATTTCAGCCATTATAATACAAAGAGTAAAGGAAAGTAAGATTGATGTGCTGGTGTGTATGGAACAGAAAGTACCGGCTGTTTTCAGTTATTCATCAAAAGTGACAAATTTGACTGTTTTTTTCTTTTGAGACAAATTTTGAATACTCTGATTCCACGCGCCACAATATGTGTATCGTGGCACAGTAGCTGTTTTGCCAAATTTGAACATTTTTTTATTTTAAAACGGAAAAGTGACGCGTTTTGGATTTGAATTTGCAATTAAAGCAATTAAAGCAAGGAAGGAGGTCCATGTTCAGGATTTGAAGAGGAGTAAGACCAACTACACACCACTACACGCTGCTATTATATAGTCGACTTATTGAAGATGGTTAGAAAGACAACAAAAGTTGCTGAGCAACAACAAAATACATTCCTAGCAAATGCTCCAAATGCATACGCAAACCCAGCCACTGGTTACTCCTCCTCTCCAGACTACTTGGCCGAATCAGTTAAAGAACTTAACCAGTCTTTATTCGTTGTTGGTAGATCCTTATTCCAGATGGGTAATTACTTGGAAGTTGTTGCTAAGGAAATTGACAGATATGCAGTTGCACAACCTCAACAACAACAACAACAACAAATACAGATACAACAACAACAGCAACAACAACAGCAACAACAACAACAATTGCAACAACAACAGCTACAACAACAACAGCTACAGCAACAACAGCTTCAACAACAGCAGTTACAACAGCAGCAATATCAGCAACAGTTGTTACAACAACAACAACAACAACAGCAACATATTCCTCCTCAGTATCAGCATGTTAATCATCAACATCAGTTGCAACAAGCCCAAGCCCAAGCTCATCAATTACAACAACAACATTATGCGCAACGTTGATAGTCTTTTGATTTGACATTTTCTGTTTCTTTTATCTTTGTGTTTAATGTTGCATTTTAGAGATGGATTTATGTTTTGATTTTATCTTGAGAATCTTAAATACTGTATTATTGCCTTTTACTTTTATTTTTATCTTTGTCTTTTGACTTTTCTTTTATTCGTTTTGAACTTCCTTTCTTTGTGGTTTCTTTGTATTTTATTGTCTATTTTTATCTCTGTTTAGATCACTCATCTTTTTTTTGGTCTACTAGCTGTTGTTTTGACGCTTTTTTAATTGAACGTATTTTTTGCGAAAACTACAAAAAGTATTAGATGTTAGATGCCGATACTTACAACAATAAGAGCACTTCGTATGCTGTTTGTTTAATATATCATTAATGAATTTGTGTTATTTACATATCTAATAGATGGAATTCCTGCGCTCTAGCTTTAATTCCGAAACCAATGAGTAATAGTAATGTCAAGACAGTTGTGCTCGGTGTTTTACCGGTCAGTACAAGACACAGCTAACCACTCATCATACAATGACCAAAATAAAAGACACACTACAGCCTGTTTGCATGAGTCTTGCTTTTGAAGAATTGTGCAGTTATCTGAAAGACGTTCCAATATCATGCTCATTCAACCAGATATACAGTCAAGGTATTCAACCATTCCACAACCCGAAATCCCTTTCCTTCCCCATTTGAGCAAGTATCCGGTCCAATAATTGTATGTTGCAATGCTGAGTCCCATATATAACACTCGGGCCACATACTAAACAATATTAAGGTGTAGCGACAAGAATGTTTCTCTCCGATTCTCGAACCTTCGCCTAAGAAACCGGGCCAGGTCGGCGGCCTTTGGGGCAGCAGTTGCAGCACCAACCGAAGCACAACCCCAGTTTGAAGATCCATCTCCTGATCTACTAGTCAACAACTTGAGATCGCTTCCAAAACCTTCAATTAGCTTCCCACACTTCACACACTTCACACACTTCACACACTGCTCTCCTCCACACTCGCCTCGTTGAAGATAAACCGCCAATCGCGCCATGTTCCGTTTTGGGAATGAGATCCGACACAGTACTTAAACTCCAGTTGGAGTATATATTTAGTAAGAACCATCCTTTCTTCTCTTATGATATGATATGGTTTTGAAATATCACGTTGAACTAGCCACTCCAAAAACACAATGTCCTCTTTCAAAATCCTCTCATCGCCAAAGTCAGGAGAACTGCTACTCAAAGAGCGCAAATATTCAGCTCACAATTACACACCAATCCCAATTGTATTCGAATCAGCACAAGGCCAATACATCACCGATGTTGACGGGAACAAATTCTTAGATTTTTGTGCGTCATACAGTGCTACAAACACAGGTCATAATCATCCAGCTATCGTGAAAGCAGTCAAAGAGCAGTACGATAAGTTAGCATTGCCATCAAGAGCATTCACACATGAATTATTCCCAGTTTTCTGTGAGACTCTATGCGAGAAGTTCGGGTATGGGAAAGTGTTGGCTATGAACGGTGGTTCTGAAGCAATTGAGTTCGCCATTAAGTTATGCAGATCGTGGGGTTATGTTACCAAAGGTATTGAACCAAATGAAGCCAAGGTTTTAATGATGGCGAAGAATTATCATGGTAGAACAATTGGTGTTATTTCCGGTTCCACTAATGGTGACGCCAGAAAGAATTATGGTCCATTTATACCTAATATTGGACCTGAATATGGTGATGGGAAGCAATTGCAATTCAATGATTTAGTTGGTCTTGAAGAGTGTTTCAAGTTGGAAGGTGATAAGATTGCAGGTGTTATAATTGAAAGTGTTCAAGGTGAAGGTGGTATCTATGTTCCTGACTCTAATTATTTCAAAGGTGTTAGAGAGTTATGCGATAAATATAAAGTTCTATGGTGTGCAGATGAGATTCAAATGGGTTCGTTCAGATGCGGTCCAAAATGGTGGGCTTATGAGAATGTTACCGATGCTGATGTCAAACCGGATGTTTTGATCAGTGCTAAGTCTATCACTGGTGGTTTATATCCATCTTCAATTGTCTTAAGTTCTGCTGAGATTATGGATACAATTGAGCCAAATTCTCATGGTGGAACATTCACAGGTTCTCCTATTGCTTGTATTTCAACTTTGGCAGCTTTGAAAGTTTATGATGATGAAAAATTAGGTGAAAGGGTTCCTGAATTGGGTAAGTTTATGATTGATGGTTTGAATTCATTATGTGAGAAGTATGACTTGATTGAAGAAGTTAGAGGCGTTGGATTGATTGCTGGGTTTGATATCAATTTGGATTTACTAAGTGCAAAGAATATGAATGTTTGGCATATTGCAATGTATTTGAGAGCAAAGGGTATTGCAATTAAGATGGTTCATGGTAAAACATTAAGAATGTGCCCTCCTTTGATAATTGAGAAGCATGAGATCGAATATGCTTTGTCTGCTATGGAAGATTGTTGTAAAGAAATTGCAAGTATGAATGCCAGTGACATTCCTGACGTTGATAGATTTCATTTCATGGCACATTGAGTAGGTTATCGTTTCGTTTCGTTTTAAGTTAAATAAGGTAGAAGATACATTAATTTATAGCTTCGCAAAATAAATATAAGAGACTATCTCAATAAATACATACTAACACATTACTGTTATTTTCTTTCTTTGATTATTTCTTAATTTCAGGCTTGAATTCATATGGACCAGGTTTTTGCTCAGCATTAAACTTGTAATGACTTTCCTTAATAACCTCACCATCAACAGAAGCCCAAATTTCAACAACATCACCAGGTGTAACAAGCCCAACACCCTTTGGTGTACCAGTCAAAATAATATCACCTGGATACAAAGTCATAACAGAGGACATACTACTTAACATCTTATGAATTGGGAAGATCATCAAATTTGTCAAATCTTTCTGTCTGTGATCATCATTGACTTTCAAATTCAACTCAACGTTATACGGATCAGGGATCTTTGATTTTGGAATGAATTCGGAAAGAGGTAAGAATGTATCAAACCCTTTACCTATTGTCCATGGTAATCCTTTCTTCTTAGCTTCTTCTTGAACGTTTCTAGCAGTTAGATCAATACCAATGGCGTAACCTGCAAGTGCATCGATTGCTTCAGCTGGTCCGAATGTTTCTTCGTTCAAGTTTTGTAATTTTTTGCCAACTATACAAGCTAGTTCAACTTCATGGTGCACGATGGCGTTTTTAGGGATGAGGATTGGGCCTTGGTCAGGGAGAAGAATTGATGAAGATGGTTTTAAGAAGTAGAATGGGGTGCTTGGCTTGACGTTGTTTAGTTCTTCGATGTGTGCGATGTAGTTACGTCCTATACATAGGATCTTGCCTGCTTGCTTAGAATATGCAAATCCTGACATTGTGAGTAGATTTGGAATATATTATGAACTTGAATATCAAAGCTTAACACTTGGTCTGAAGTCTACGTTGGTGTGGTTTTATAAAAGCAGACGAAAATTTGAACCGGTCTTCACACAAAGTTTCTCCGTTGTTGAGTCTGAATCGCGGACGGGATCCGCTCGCCGATTACGGAATTACATATTTACAGAATTGTGGCATTTCTTTCAACAAGTGGTCAGTGATATTGTGATTAACAGGACAGGACAGGACAGGAAAAAGATGGAACTAAATATACAAAGTAAAAAAACACAGTCAAACTAATCAAAATAAGGGGAATGGGGTGGAGGAAATAGCGGGCATTGGCAAAAAAAATTTGCACAAACCAATAATAAAATGGAAAGAGAATAGTAATGAACAAGATAAAAGTAAAAAACACAAAGGATATATAAAATTAGTAAACTAAAAGCGTTAAATAAAGTCAGGAAACAGTGGGTAAAATAGAAAACTGTTGCGTAATCAAGAGTAAATAATATATAATGAGGATGAATTGAAGATACCGAGAACAAAAAACCTAATCGAAAGTATCGTAGTTGAAATCACACAACATCAACGAAAATCAGAATGTTTTTGTAACTGCTGTTGTTGCTTTTGTTGTTGTCTAGCAATAATATTATTTGCAGTCATCGCAACGGTAGCAGCAGCAAAAGTTTGTGGATTGGCACTGGTTAACAACTGATCTGTCATATTACCACGGTTTGGTTTTGTATGAGCTTGATCCAATTGTGCGACATGGTTTGTTGCATTTAACAAAGTGTTCAAAGTTTCAATGCCACCAACTTGATCAACCAAGGCATTACAATCTTTATGAGCGAATAATATTGCTCTTAGTGTTAAAACTTGTTCTCTCAGTTGATTCACTTCTGAAGTTAGAATTGAGTTTTGTTTTGAATATAGATCCAAGTTTGTTTTCATGTGATCAACCATTTCTTTCTTACGTTGTCTACATTTCGATGCTGCAACTCTATTTCTTTCTAAGAAATTCTTTCTCTTTTCATCTTCTGTTAAATGTCTTGAATTCTTTCTATCCCTCTTAGTATACCCATCTTCATCAATTTCATCATCGTCCTCATTATCATTATCGTTGTCATTGTCATTACTGTTGTTGATGTTGCTGTTATTATCAGCATCAACGTTATCACTATCGGTGTTAGATTCAGCTTGGAGGGTTGGGTCTGGTAGTTGTTCCTTTTTAATCTTTGCTTTCTTAGTTGGTCTCTTCTTATCGATTTGTGGTTTTTTGGCTGTTCTTTTGGGAGTTCTTGGTTTCTTTTGTTGAGTCATCATCGATTGTTGCTGTTGTTGAGAATCATTGATTTGGGACAATGGTACTTGGGTATCTGTTGTGAATGTATTAGTATTGTTGTTGTTGAGCTGATTATCATTCGTAGATTGAACTGGAATGATACCATTTAGAGGGACAGACAAGTTTGGTAGATTATCATTGTTGTTGGCATTATGATTCTGAGGAAGGTTATGATTATGAGCATGTGTGTGAGTGTTATTAGTAGAAGGGATCTTTGTATTGTTATTGATAAGAGGTGGCTGCATGCCCAAGAATGCAAGAGAATCAGGAGTGAATTGTCCAGGTGGCATATTCAGCAACATGGAATAACTTCCAGTGGATTGTAACTGAGGAGGCACCAACCCGAAGCCAGGTCTGATTGAGCTTTCATTTGGTGTGAGGTCAACCTTCTTGTTGTTGCTTAGGAAATTATACAGCATTGGTTGAGTATTCAAATTGAGGGTCGTGTAGGTATTATTATTGGTGCTGTTAGAGTTCAAGTTGAAATCAGTAGAAGTTGGATTATTGTTTGTATTTGGAACGAGATTAGTATTATTATTATTGTTGTTGTTATCGATGATATCGTTGCCAGTTACCGTTGTTGTATTTGCGGTTGGTGTACTAAAACTAAAAGCACCTTTTTGAGTTTGCAATTGTTGTTGAGAAAACCCAGTATTTTGAAGCAGAGACCAAAGACCAGGAGTACCGGGTAATGAAGTTCCACCTGGAGAAGTTAAACCTTGTAAAGGAGGCAATGTATTTGTACCAAATCTTCTAGTTCCACCGGGAGTCAGTATTGGTGGTGTCAGGCCAGGCTGGGTGTTTGTGGATAAGAGTTTCTTATGACCAAGTTGATTATTATGAGCATCTTTGGGATTATTTGATACTTTTGTTTCAGCAAATGATTGCTCAAATGGATTAGGCTCCAAATCCAAAGTTTTGGTCAAACTTGATGAAGTGGTGACATTTGAAGGTTGACCACCATCAACGCTCCTGCTGAGTGATGTCATGATGATGCTGCGTTTTTCCTTTTTTGAGTTTGGCAAAGAGTGTCACGGATGAGAGTTGGAGGCAGAGGATGTGCAATTTTATACCACAGCAATATACCAGATCTCTTGAAGTCTACGGTATGGTATGGTGATCAGGGTATAATGAGGGTAGTTTTATTGATTTGTGGTTAATCCGTTGTGTTTGCCACTTGGGTGGTTGTTCCTTTTGAAATTGGCGTTTTTTTTGTTTTTCAACTGTTCAAAATTGAAAGTGCAGCGATTTCTGTGCGGTGGGGAGTGTGAATGGGTGAAGTTACAGGAATGATGTTGTATCTGATGTGTTGTGATGTGATGTGATGTGACAGATGATGTAAACGATCTAATTGGAACACAAACAAGATCTGAAACTAAAAAAGTACAAGAAATGACGACAACTTGGCTGGCAAATGTGTGTGCAACGGGAAATCAGCGAAATCAGCTCAAATACAAACTGAAAATCAAAAAGCTCCACGATTAGTTGTTGTCTTTGACGTTGTCTTTTAAAGTTGTATGTACTCTGTACTCTGATAGCACTATGATGTGGATTGACGGGATCAGTACTTCCTTTTATTGGTTTGAGTAGTGGTAGAGGTTGTGTGAACCAGTAGCCATCCAATGGAGTGGAGATACAGTTGCTGCGGGAAGGAGAGACGCGCGCCACATGACGTCAACTCTGGCACCCAGAACGAGGCGCGTGCGTGGCGTGTGCGTGTGTGTGGCTAGTTATCGCAAAGAGGCCCATTCTTTTGCGATTTGTGTCCTGTGTATTCCCTTCATCTGCTGTGCACTGGTACTGGCTGATCCCTGATTGCAAGAGGTATCCTCCCATACAAATACTTCACATTCATCCCATTCAACAATTGGCATCTTACTTGTCTCATTTACCTGTTTTTCAACACACAATCGCTCTTCCGTAGAACACAAACTCACTATCCATCCTATCCCTCCACACCCTTTCCTTTCCTTTCCTTCCCTCCATCCCCACAATTTAGTTAATTGCAATCACATCCACCTCTTCTTCATATCAATATAAATGCTCAAACTAGTATCATGGATCCTTATCCTATCCTCTCTGTTTGTATCACTTGCAAGGGCTGGTTACACCTATAAGCATGAAGATGGATACTGCGCAATGTACTCCACAGGTGGCAAAAAATCATTCTTCGGGGCAAACCTACCACAACCTCAAAATATAAAGGCTCCACTTTTATCCATTGAAGATAAATCATTACTGTTAGAGATATGTGGCGACTCTTGGAAAGATGTTGATTATGCGTGCTGTGACACCGAACAACTTGAAAATTTGAAAACAAACCTAAAAAAAGCTGAACCCTTAATCAGCTCATGTCCTGCTTGTCGTTACAATTTCTTTCAATTGTTTTGCCAGTTCTCATGTTCTCCAAATCAATCGACCTTTGTTAATATTACAGATATTGGTAAATCAACTACAAATAATGAAATCGTCTTGGAATTAGACTACTATGTGGATCCAAATGGTTTCGCTTCAGAATTCTTTGATTCTTGTAAAAATATCAAATTCGGTGCAACAAATGGTTATGCAATGGATTTAATAGGTGGTGGTGCAAAGAATTATCAAGAATTCTTGAAAGTCTTAGGTGATGAAAAACCAATGCTCGGCGGTTCTCCATTTCAAATCAATTTTGAGTACACAAATGATGACGATTTGCCAATGACACTACTTGATATCCCTTCAAAAAAATGTAATGACGAGGATGCTAATTATAGATGTGCTTGTTCTGATTGTCCATCTTCGTGTCCTATATTACCTGAATTAAAAAATGATTCCAAGTGTATGATCAATGGGGTGCTTCCATGTTTCTCACTGGCAGTGATATTGATTTATGGATCTGGAGTGACTTTTTACATCGCTGTCTTACTATTCCTAAAATACAAAAAATCGAATGATTTCAATTTCCTCAGCGAAGATCCATTGATTTCGCAAATGATACTCGATGAAGAAGATGATTATGAAGACTCTTATATTCATGAAATCGATTCTGATGATTATAGTAACTTGGATCATTTCAGAGCTGGGGACTCATATATAATAAACAACTATCTGGAAGGAGCATTTCACAGATTGGGTTATGTTTGTTCTTTCTATCCGAAAACAGTCATTGGATTATCTCTACTGATTTCAATTATCTTATCATCATTCACTGTACTTTTAAAGATTGAAACAAACCCGGTTAACTTGTGGGTCAGTCCTGATTCGGAGGCCTATTTACAGAGACTAACGTATGATGAGAGTTTTGGACCATTTTATAGAACCCAACAAATCTATATCTCCAATGCTACTGGAGATTCAATTCTACAGGATTATAAGATTATCGATTGGTGGTTTGAAAAAGAATCGGAAATATTGTTGTTGACGGGACAGACTGAATCTGGAAAAAACATTACATATGAAGATATCTGTTTCAAACCATTGGGTGATACATGTATCTTGGAGTCTTTCACTCAATATTTCTATGGTGACATCAACAACCTGCCTGAATCCTCTTGGCAAAAATCAATCAAGGACTGTACTGATTCTCCAGTTAATTGCTTACCAACTTTCCAACAACCATTGAAGAAAGAATTATTGTTTGGTGGAGATATCTCCACTGATATTCTGAAATCAACCGCCTTTGTTGTGACATTCCTTGTGAATAACGACAATGATCCAGAATCCGAAGTTATTGCGGATGCAAAAAGCTGGGAGTTCCAATTAGAAGCGTATTTCTTGAAACTAGTCGACGAAGCGGAATCTTTAGGCTTAAAAATCAGCTTCAGCACCGAAATCTCATTGGAACAAGAATTAAACAAATCCACAAATACCGACATCAGAATAGTTGTTATCTCATACTTGGCTATGTTCGCATATGCATCATTGGCATTGGGGGGTACGGGAAATAGTAATAAGATTCGTGGGCCTTCTAAATTCTCAGGTTTGGTTTCGATTTCAAGAATTTTACTTCATACCAGGTTCGGATTGGGTTTAGTTGGCATATTTATTGTCTTACTATCTGTGTGGTCATCTGCTGGATTTTGGAGTTTTATGGGATTAAAGACAACTTTAATCATTGCCGAAGTGATACCATTTTTAGTTTTAGCTGTTGGTGTTGATAATATTTTCCTAATTACCAATGAATTGAAAGATATCAACAGTTTGGACGTTACCAATGAAGTGAATATTCACGAGAGAATTTCTAAAACAGTGGCAAATATTGGTCCAAGTATTCTCTTGTCATCAAGTTGTCAATTTTTATGTTTTGCATTGGCAAGTGTGGTTGGTATGCCAGCTGTTAAGAATTTTGCATTGTATTCTGCATTTGCAATTTTGTTCAATACGTTCCTTCAATTGACTTGTTTTGTCTCTGTTTTGTCATTGGATCAGATAAGACTTGAAAATGGGTATCTTGATCTCTTACCCTTCTTGAAACCAAATGATTCAAATGGTATAAGCTTGCCAACTGAAAATGATGATGATTTAAGTCAATTGCTACAATCAAACTCAACTAGCAACAATGAAAGTTTACCAACCAAATTAATTCGAGAATATTTTGCGCCTTTTATATTTGATCCGAAGGTGAGAAAGATCATATTAACTATATTCGTCGCATGGTTAGGTGTATCTCTTTCACTATTACCGGAAATCGATCTAGGATTAGATCAAAGAATCGCTATTCCTACAGACTCATATTTGATTGATTATTTCGATGCCGTTTACAAGTACTTGAACGTTGGACCTCCAATTTTCTTCGTTGTTGATGGTTTGGATGTTACCAAGATTGAAAATCAACAGCATTTATGTGGGAAATTCACCACATGTGATGAATTCTCACTAGTCAATATTTTAGAACAGGAATATAAAAGGGTTAATGAAAGTACCATTGGCGAACCCGTTACCAGTTGGTTGGATGACTTCCTACTCTGGACAAATCCAGATTTATCAGATTGTTGCAGGTTTAAAAAAGGTTCAGATACTGAATTTTGTTCACCTTATCAACCTCCTAGACAATGTGAAGTTTGTTATCTTGATAAAGAATGGACTTTCAAAATGGAAGGATTCCCAGAAAATGAAACATTTACCAAGTTTTTCAATCAATGGATTGAATCACCTTCTGATCCATGCCCATTGGGCGGAAAAGCGCCTTACTATAATTCTCTATTCGTTGATGAAGACGATGGATCAATCAAAAGATCGGTTTTCAGAACATCGCATACTCCGTTAAGATCACAAGAAGACTTCATTGAAGCATACCATAGTTCACTCAAGATTGTTGATGAAATCAAATCTCACCATGAAGGATTGAACATTTTTGCTTATTCGCCATTCTATATCTTTTTCGTTCAGTATGAAACCATTATCAAACTCACATTGTTTTTGATTACACTTGGATTAGCATTAGTTTTTATAATCACTTCCTTCTTACTAGGATCATTCAGAAACGCATTGGTTCTAATCATCAATGTCACATTAATATTGATCAATATTGGTGGAATGATGGCA
Source organism: Ambrosiozyma llanquihuensis (assembly GCA_030568425.1). Lineage (NCBI taxonomy): Eukaryota > Fungi > Ascomycota > Pichiomycetes > Pichiales > Pichiaceae > Ambrosiozyma > Ambrosiozyma llanquihuensis. The sequence goes on along the minus strand of JAJMFV010000296.1, from coordinate 8,551 downwards.
GTTTGGAACATATCATTGAATGCGATATCATTGGTGAATTTAATGATCTGTCTTGGGTTAAGTGTTGAGTTCTCAATTCATTTAATCAAGCACTTCAATTTCAATTCAAATGGTTCTTTATCCTCTCCAGTTTCAAAGAAGAGGATGAAGATGACACTGAAACTGAATAGATCATTCAACTCATTGGTGTTCATTGGAAATTCAACATTGAGTGGAATAACAATGACCAAGTTGATTGGTATATCCGTTTTAAGTTTCACTAGATCCAAGATTTTCCAAATTTATTATTTCAAGATGTGGTTGTCGTTGATTATTATTGCCTCTTTACATTCATTGGTTTTGTTGCCTTTAATGTTGGGGATTTTCGGAGGTGATAAAAGTTACAGAACTTCAAAATATTCAGAGTTGAATAACAAGGATGTGTTGAGAAGATTGGGTAATAATATCGTGAATAGTTGAAGCTGTCTCATGAATTAGTGAGTCGTGGTGCTCATACAAAAAGTTCTTTTCCATGTATTTTCTACTTCTTCCAAAAAATTGTATTTATTTTATCATCCTTTCGATTTTACTGCAAAATGGCATTGTTTTGGCTGTACTTGAACCCTGTAGTATTTATCAACAAGAAAAAATTTCATGTTTGATTAGATATTGACTACAGTCAGATACCACTGGAGACATAGCATCCAAATAACTTACACGGTACGCACTTTTGATACCTATAAGCTACTCACATCAACGCGGTCAGGCTAATCGAAGTACTGTCTTAACATCAAGAATGAGTTTACGACTTACGACTAATGGCGCTATGATCAAAGTCATAGATGAAGTACTTCCCGCCTATTATGCACTCATTCCTCGATGCAATGTCTTCATGAAATATGCCAATCTCAGCAAGCAATTGCTCCTGCTCCACACCCAAATCAAATTCTTCCTCGGTTGTAGGCTTGGTGCCTGTGTCTATCCACTCCATGCATATGTAATATCCCCAAGACTTCTCTCTCTCGCTGATATCAACTGCACAGTAACCCCATTTTATCATCTTCGGACAATTGATCTTGTTGGTAGTGGTGGGAAGTGCGTTGTAATCGCGTATCATTTGGTGACACTCAACCTCGGTAGCAAACATCTCTCGAACCACATCCGGCTCTTCCATGTCGAACTGGGGGATCGAGCTATACTGTACAATCTTGATAAAGATATCACCCTTACGATCCTCTGGGCGCTCCTCTGGGTGCTCCTCTGGGTTAGCAATGCAGGATTCTCCAAAGATGGCTACGAACTCTTCCATATTCAGCTTCAAGAAGACTTTTGGCCCTCTGTCCTTGACTATGGCTCCGGAAGCATCAATTTCTATCAACTTACTATCACCCAAATGAGCAGCTCCGGGAGCAGAGAGTCTCTTGGAAATATCTGCAACGGTAGCAGCGCCAACTTCGGCTAGATATTGAGCTTCTGGCAACATCAACTCTCTCATGTAGGGGTCAACCGTATCCCATCTCTCATTTCCCAGTTGAAGCTGTCTCACCAGCATACTGCAGATTAGTAGCTGCGGAGTTATTATCGCACTGTTGTTGAAAAGCCGATATGACCAATACTCTACGACATATTGGCCACCTTCTTCTGAGAGTCTGACCTCTTCCAGGTTGAACTTCACAAACCAGTACGTAAACCCATCTGTCAGCACCCCATACTCTGAACCACATAGCAAACAGTAGCACAAGAGTTGGTCCATGGTTCGGAAACGTGATGTTGTTTTTTGGAAGAGGGGATTCCCAGATGAGGTACTCGTTGAACCAGGTGAGGTTCGCGTTGAACCACTTGAGCCAGCCTTTCTCTTTTGAGGAGTTATTGGTACTGTTTTTGGTTTTGATTCCATGTATTTCTCATTAGAGCTGCCCGATATATCTACCACAGGGTACTTTTTGACTTCAATGGGCAACAAATTTTGTACCTCTTCCATTTTCAAATGGAGGCATAAGTCGATTCTTGGACCTTTGCTTATCACGGGAGGTATGCCTTCGAATGGTCTTCTAACAGAGTACTGGGATGAGACAACGATATCTTCAGCACAAAATTTCAAATTAGTAACAAACTTTGCAATAGTGTCAAGAGGACGCTCGATGTATTGATGAATATCCGATTCCAATGTATCGTTTGCAAGTGACAAAGTCTCTGTTGCAACAAAATGCTGTAGAAGTGTTTCGGTCGTAAAACTAGCAGGTCGATTTCCGACACCAAACCTACTTCGTTTCAACTTCTTTTCTAAATCATTAATGAGACCAGAAATTTCATCTTCATCAATATCGCCGTTTCTTTTAAACACATGCTTCTTCATGCGCTTCAAAAACTCGTTCCTTTCATTACCACGATTTTTACTAACAGATGGGTTCTTTGCCACAGCACTTGTCTTTGAGACAGCAGTAGAAGGTCGGGAAGTTTCCACATTTGCGAATGGTAGACTGAATATCAACTCCCGGAAACGTAACTTATTTTTCAGTTTCTTTGAGGCTAGTTTCAAAATATCTCCATAATTTTTGAAGAATGGTTCAATTCCAAGTATTGTGTGATCGAATGTCAAACCTGCTGACTTTGGCTCTGAATACTTGCGCTTTGTAACAAATTCTTCTATTATTTTGGCAGCTTCTTTTGATTTTGTCTTATCTTCTTTATTTTCCATTATTGCTATTTGGTGATTTTGATAAGTACTAGGTATTGTACAACTGATTCCAGCCATACGAATAAGAATTGAGTTCACGTTTGTGCAGTTGATGAACAAATGTAGCAGCAAACAGCTAAGTTTCCGTCTTAATTATGCAATATGGTGTAGAGGTTTTTATGTTTATACTGTAGAATACAACCCACCAGACTTTCACTGGTTATTTATGAGAGTTGGTAGCACATCAGGAATGATCAGCGACCTATGTAGATAACGATACGATCAATGATATAAAATTTAAGTTGAGCAATATAGAGAGATTACAGATATCTAAGGTTTTGATTTACCATTACCAATTTCCGGAATGGATGATTATTCCCCACCAGAAGTCATGATGTCCATCCCAACGCGTAATCATGACTTGAGGGGATGATGTACCTTCACCTTGGAGGATATATACATATATGGCATAGGGCAAAAATATACGGGAAGTGGAAACTGATGCATCCAATGCAAATCTGATGAGTCTTCTTTGCTCGTGTCTTTCATGCTGCGTGGTAGATCAAGTTCAACCGGGGGTATCTGATGAGGTAGCTTGTTCATGATTCTTTGGAGAAACTAGCTTAGTTGACACTCTTCATGACAAATTAACTTTTGCCAAGGCGATAAAAACCAATTCGAGTTAATTGTTTTGTGTTGGTTCAGCTCCAAATATTTTGTAGTTGAAAGTCAATCCTGATGATCCCTCTTCTAAGTACTTGCCCTCTGTGATAAAATTTTCTATTATCCTAGCAGCTTTTTGGAATTTCAAGTGATTCTCTAAATTTTCCATTTGTTGGTATTCAGTGTGTTTTCATTGGGCATTTTCTGCACCCTTTTCAAGATGATGAAGGAGCTGGATCATAGTTGCGATGCTTCCGGTGAGGGAGCGGTGAATACTGATGTTGGACGGTGTAGAGATGTGTTGTACATGGCATCATCTTCAAGACCTTTCGTTGTATTTCACGGCGGCATCTAAAGGTGATCTGAATCCAAATTACGTTATACAAAGGTTTAGAAAAGTGTGTACTGTATTTAGTTAGATAGGTGATTCACAGAGTATAAAATTTAAAAATTTTAAAATCAAGCAAAAGTGTAAACGTAATATTGAACGAATAAAACTCCAGACTCATCTCTGACAAATCTACCTTTACCAATAAAGTTAATATCCTTAACCCAGTTCAATTTTTCATCACCGTCTTCAATTGAGAAGATAGGATGATTAGTAACATAGCCATCTTCAAATGACATCAAGGAAGTTTGCTTAGCGACAACTTCATTAACTTTACCTGCAAATTGAACGACACCTGTATAGTAGACGTAAGCACTTTGCTTACCATCTTTGGATTTCAAGAACAATTTACAGTCCAAGTTACCAACGGTTGGATGTTGTGAGTCAACTGTTATGTCATCTGAGCCATGGGTGATATCGAAATCGAATGGTAAAGTTGGGTCTAGAGATTTGACAAACCCACCTTTGATTGGGACGTGGTTCAAAGTTTTGGATTTGTTGGAGAATCCCAAGGATGGTTCATCTGCTTCGATGTTGAAGAATAGAACTGGTTTCAAAGTTGGGACTTTAACTTGTGTGAAATCTGGGATGATAGACATGGCTATTTTGTGGATGTGGATGTGATGGTAGTGGTGAAGAAAAGAGAAGAGAAGAGGACTTGTTGGAAACAATTACAATGGCGAAGAAGGAAGAACGAGTATTTATAAGAACAATGGAAAGTCACTCCACACTGCTTACAAATTGTTACTGGCTGGCTACACAAGATACATTCAACAACCAGGCTATGCTGGTCTCATTTTGTCAGTATCCATTGTACTATGATGGATAATGGAGTGGCGAGTTTCAATTGAGATACCAGTTTGATCCATCACAGCGCAAGACACAGCTTGAGTCTGTCCTTCAAGCTCAAACAGGTGGGAAATGGTGGACCCCGCAGCGGACACGGACACGGATACGGATCAAAGACCGAGCCACCAGGAGTTGAATATGAAGAAGCTGTGTGATTGTGTGGTTGTATCCTGTGTCCTGTGTTGTATCACCATCACAAGTTGTACATCTTAGATATTCGATGGATCCCGGTGTCTCTTCTCATTCTTAGTGCTTATATACACACGTTGACACAGTGCTGGTGTGTCCGGGTAAATTTTACAACATCAAAATGCACATTTCCACATACTAACGCGACAAAACAGGCTGTTCCCATTGGCGAAGAAAAAAATAGTTGAAATCCGAAAAGAGAAACAGATGTCAAATCAGACTGGCTTTCACTCAAAGACAACTCCATTCTATTCATACCCGGTTGGTGCTCCATATCACGACGTTGACTGCTCAGACTCGAATAACTCAACTCTCTCCCTCTCTCCCTCTCCCTCTCTTTCTCTGCTCATCCATCATTGAAACGCTCACTCACTGAAAGAAATAGCCATCCAAATACCAAACTGCTGGATACTGACACTAATACCGAATAGTGAAAACAACTACAATTGCATCAGAATATAATAATACTTTTGTTCTCAAAAGATAGACATTTTGAAAAATCCCGTATTAAAAATTATGCCTCATATAAGATCTCTTCCGTCATTTATATAGCACACAATCAAGGCGCACGTTAAGATCAAATCAACAAAAGAACTAGGCATCTCAATACAAACTATCAAAGACGATATAAAGCTGGAATAAGTAGATACAACAACACAACCACAAAACACATACAATATACACAGTTCAAATCATGACTGAACGAATAAGCTTGTCCACATCAGCCATCCCTGAAACCCATTTTCCTCACAACACATCTTCCACGCCATCGGCAATACCCAGTAACTCGTCGAAACAACAACAACAACAACCTCCTTCATCAGATGATTCAAGCTGCCATGCTAATCTTTTCCATTGCTTTATAGCTGGTGGATTTGGTGGGATGGTTGGTGATAGTTTGATGCATTCTTTGGATACCGTTAAGACCAGACAACAAGGTGCATCGCATATAATCAAATATAAAAATACCATTCCTGCATACCTGACAATATTGAAAGAGGAAGGTGTTGCAAGAGGGTTATATGGAGGTTATGGAGCAGCAATGCTTGGTTCATTTCCCAGTGCTGCTTTGTTTTTTTTCACTTATGAAGGTTTGAAAAGACTTGGAATTGAAAAATATGGTTTGAATGAAACTGTCACTTATTTGGGTGCTGGATTTCTTGGTGATTTTGCATCTTCCATAGTTTATGTTCCTTCTGAAGTTTTAAAAACAAGATTACAATTACAAGGTAAATACAACAATCCGAATTTTAAATCCGGTTATAATTATTCAGGAACTTTCAATGCAATTAAAACAATCATTCAAGTTGAAGGTTGGAGAACATTGTTTTTCGGTTATAAGGCAACTCTGGTTAGAGATTTACCATTTTCAGCATTACAATTTGCATTTTATGAAAAGTTTAGAGAGTTGGCATTCAAATTTTCTAATAAGCATCAACAAGAAGAGAACCTTCCATTGTCATTGGAATTATTAACCGGTGCAACAGCAGGTGGATTATCAGGGATAATTACAACCCCATTAGATGTGATCAAAACAAGAATGCAAACACAAAATCAAAGTTCCAAAAATTTGTTAAGTTCAACATCAATATTGAAAAGTTTATCAATGGTGTATCATAACCAAGGTGTGATTGGATTGTTCAGTGGAGTTGGACCGAGATTCGTGTGGACTAGTATACAAAGTTCGGTGATGTTGTTACTGTATCAGATCACATTGAGAGCGTTGACTAAAGGTGAATTCGATTTGAGTTTGGATTAGAATATGTGAGCTTGATACATAGATATATACAGATATAAATACATACATTTTTTTGATCTTGGCTTTTTCTAAACATAACGTGTACATATGACTCAAAAAATGAAACCGGATATATGTGTTGATGTTGACTTTGTTGACTTTGTTGACTTTGTTGACTTTGTTGATGTTGTTGACTCTGTTTGCATACTTAACATCTTTCAAAAACTTTGTAAAGACCAGGCAAGTTTGCCAATTCAACTATATCATTAATCAAATTATCAGTAACCACAAATTCAAATTTCTTAATCAAAGGAAACAAAAGATCCTGCAACAACTCTTTCAAATTCAATCTTTCATTAGCAAACTCAACATCTGAATTTGGAATCGAACAAGGTATGAAAAACAATGAAAGTTGTCTTGAGATACCACTGAAACAATCTTTTTCATCTTGATAGTTAACGTAGTTTCCTAGCCTGAACAAGAAATAGTTGAGTTTGATCAGGTTAGGTTTGTAGTTTTTGATTATCATTGGCAATGACGTTATCTCGATGTCTACCAATTCATCATCTTGTTCAAGGTTAGGATTTATGATTGGGTTGAATTGGATTGAGAAGTATTCGTTGAACATTTCTGACATCTCGTTGAATTGCTGAAGTATTTGGGAGATTGGGAGGGGTTTTGATTTGAAAGTTTTGGTTAGTTCTGTATCGTTGTAAATTTGTTCAAGTTGTGATTTCACTGATATTGGAGTTGATAGTTTAAGTTTACCGAAATTGCTGAAGTTGGTGAGGCAAAGTTGGTAGAATAGTTCATTTAGTAATGAACCATAGTCAACCATGATTAGTTTCAAGTTTGATTGAATGGCAACTAGTCTTTTCGAATAGTCGATGATTCCAACAAATATTGATTTGGTTATTATGTTTGTGAGTTCGGTGTTTTTGAAAGATTTGATTTCTTGTTTTAGTTTATCGATTGATATCAAATTGACGTCGGTTTTGGTGTTTTGTGTGTGTGTTAGTTTTGAGTTTGGTATTATGAACGAGTTGTTCGACTCATCGTCATCGTGATTATCGCCGTTATCGTTATCGTTATCATCATTATCATTGTCAATGGTGCTATCATTCTCGTTCCTCTTCTGTGCGATGGTTGTAAGTGATGATAAAGTTTGTTGTTTGAAATCCGTTCTAACCAATTTGTTATCCGTTGGTTTCTTGAACGATGCAATGGATTTCAATTTAACCGGCTGTTGTTGTTGTTGTTGTTGGGTTGGAATATCATCATTTGCAACATCATCGAATTCTCTCTTTTTGGAAATCACCAAATTTGAAGTTGTAAAAACTCTTGAGTTGTCCAATGAGCTCAACAACAGTTGGATCTTGTTGATTATGAATTCCACGATTTCATCCTCATTCAAAAATTTAACCTCTTTTTTAGTTGGATGGATGTTAACATCAACGTTATTTGGATTAATCAGTAAATTCAAGTAGATAAAAGGCGATGAAAAGCCTCTTGGTAAATAAACTGAATATAACTGATTGATTGATTTTTTCAATGGATTATTTGAAACCAATCTGTTATTGATGAAGAATATGGGCTGTATTGATTTTTTCTTACCTCCACCAATGTTATTGTTTGAATAACTTAAATTGGAGATCAACCCACTGCAACTGAACAACCCCAAATCCAAATTTGAAATCGATTCAACTTCCAACAAGTTATTTGAGATGTTTGCACCATAGATCAATTTGATTCTATCAACAGTTTTGAAATTCGACTTGATTATCAGGTCATTGAACGTATTTTCAAATTTTTTAATGGTGAACCCGATGTCCTTTGAATGGATTGAGTATTTGTTAACCACATCCACAATCTTATAGTACTCTTCATTGATATTCTTCAATGACCGTAGCCTTGACTTGACATTATAAAACAAATCCTCAATTATCAAATTGGTACCGTTCTTACCAGCAATGGGCTTGGGATTATCCTTGGCTAGACACCCTTCAAGATACTCGGCTTTATAAGCAACATCATCAACATTTGTCTTTGTAATCACTTTCAAATGCGA